>JANRGW010054756.1:36471-47523 GCA_024733675.1 Psilopsiagon aymara | reverse complement strand
TTGGATATGAGGAAGAAATTCTTTAATGTAAAGGTGGTGAGGCACTGGAATGTGTTGCCCAGGGAAGTTGTGAATGCTCTATCACTGGCGGTGTTCAAGGCCGGGTTGGACATAGCCTTGGGTGGCATGGTTTAGTGTGAGATGTCCCAGCCCATGGCAGGGGTTTGGAACTAGATGACCTTAAGGCCCTTTCCAACCCTAACTATTCTATGATTCTATGTTTATATATAACTGTTATTGTATTTCTTGTAAATTTCCTGTAGTTGTTATTTTTAGTATTCAGATTTAATCCCACAATAAAACATGCTTTAAGAAAAAATGTTTCATGAGGAATTGTTAGCTTCCTTTAGAAATAAATTAGTATTTGTTTAATGCTGAGCTATAATTAAAAAGTGTTCATTTATTACAAATTATATTGTGTTTAGAGAACATAATAAAGAAATTAGGCCCAGAGAAAGAGGCCAAATTATTTTCTTGCATATGCAGTGGTCTTCTAATAGATGTTAATACAGTTTTGGTAATTAAAAAGAGAGAGGTTTTGTTAAACATGACAGACCTGTTAGTAATGCGATAAAATTAAATTGTACTAGGTGTTTCAGTTTTCCCTTACTATGTGGGGAAAGGGGACAGTGAGTCTGTCATTATGTATTAAATAGGATAAATGGCTGCTCTTCTATACAAATTTCATTCAATCACAGAATTAGCAGCTATGGACATTTGAGTAGGGGTATAGAATGAAGCATAATATATAATGGTAGCGTTAAAGCCTCTTAAACATGACCCATCTTTCAGTCCCTATAAACTAATCTTAGATGATTTGTCGTCTCTCCTTCCTGTCTGTGTATCAGGAAGTGTTTAGTTTGTGTAGCTTCATTTCATTTAAAGCTTTGTCTTTTCTTGATTGCTTAGCAATTAATTCTATGATCGACCCTGATGGTACCCTGGATGCTCTGAGCAACTTGGGATTCGCCAGCCCCATCTTACCAGCTCAGCCAAAGTCGAAGTCCAGTCCCATTTCCCAAAGTACCCGTCCTCAAGTGCAGCCAAACTGCCAGCCTGAACCTCGGGCTCTTCAACCCACTGCTGGCCCTGGTGCAGCGGAATTTGAGAATGCTGAATCCGAGTCAGATTTCAGCATGCGTTTCAATAGATTTAACCCAGATGGAGAAGAGGAAGATGCCACGCTGCGTGAGTGACATCTCAGTGTTGATAAAAAAGCTTTCATGCGGAATGTTTAGGAATAAATAAAAAAATATAATACTGGTTTTATAATTAAAAAAAAAAAAAAGAAAAAAGCTTGGTCAAACAGCAGTTGTTTTATTAAACCAGTTTTCTTTAACTGTGATGCTTTGATTGTCACACAAATCTTTTTCCAATCATAATGATATGCATAGATACAAGTGTAGGAAAGCAGATTGTGGCAGGTTTGCCCTGTGTGGTTGTGTGCTTTGCAAAAGATTTGTTAATATCAGCAATTTTCCCGTAATAGATTTATTTCTTTTCAAAAGCCATGCAAGCAGTCTAACATTTAATTTTACTGAAACCCCAGATCTCTTTGCCAAGCTGCTCTGATGAATGGACTTCCTCCTCTAAAGTTTGTACAGAACTGTTGAACAGTTACATTTGACTCTGAATTAGATGATTTATATAGGAAACATTATCTTTGACTACAATGATACTTTACTGCAAAAGGTAAGACAGATTTTAGAAAGCATTCATTCTTGCGTACTGAAAATCTCAAACAGTTCTGTGATTTATATAACCTTGTTGCTGCATAAATTTTCTTGGGGGTTTACAAAGTTCACATATTATGTTTGCACTAAGATTGCTGGGAGTGGGAGGTGAACATATCGATATCAATAAATGGCAAACAGTGTTTTGGTATACAAGGAAAATGGATAATACTGTACTTGTATTATCATTGCAGTGTTTTAATCCACTTTCTGAAAAGTCTATTTGGCACTTTTTGGTCTTCTTCAAATGACTTTTTGATGTTAATTAAAGTAGAAGTATTTCATATCTCTGTCCAAATGTTTGTTGAATCTAGGAAATAAATTTAAACATGGGGCATTTCAAAGCGCGGTGAGGTGAATGGGCTTTCCCCAACTCAAATGCGACATAGCTTACAGAAGAAATTACTGTTCCTCGGAACGATTGTGAGATGTAAAATTTTCCTTAGGGGTCTTGGAAATAGAGTTGTCATAATTTGCTTCATCGATAGATTCACTCCCTTGTGAATGATTTTATTTGCTTCTGTATGTTTTCCTGTAGTCTTGCTAGTAAAGCTGTCTCTGTCTTACATATTTAAAAGGATACTGGAAGACGACTGCTAACATAGACATTTTGCTTATACCACTGGAAAGCAAGTCTGTTTAAAGTTTCCTATATAAGCCTATTTTCCTTATAAGTTGTCCCAGTAACTTAACATTTGGAAATGATAATAAAAAATAAAAGTAAATTACTTTGTATTTCCAGAACACTGTAATTTGGAGGAATGTTATTTCTGTTAAATGTAACTAATAGACTGGAATTTTCCTATGTTTGCATCAGTCTCTATATATTAAGGTTAAAGATACAGTTTTGCAGCTTTTATGAAACGGTCTTTAATATTTCAGCAATAATCCTAGATGACATTTGTTTTAAAACCGACTACTTTCTGTACACTTTTAAATTGTACAGGCTTTCAGAAGTCAGTGAAGTTGGACCAGTTAATAAAAATGCAAAAACTTTTTTTGTAGAGATGTAAAAAAAAAAAACACTAATCTGTTGTATAATGGATTTCATATTTTCTTTAAAAAAATTAAAAGCAAACAGCCTTCATGTATGACTATGCTCTACTCCAGCTAACTGTGGGAGCCTGGACTACACTAGTTTACAGTGGCTACAAGAGAAGTTTTAGAAGGTACAGAAGGGCAAAAATAAATCGAAACTAGAGCTAGGCGTTGAAAACTGAGCGTACCAAACCATCACCATAATTCCTTCTTTTGTTGAATGCTTGGGAACATAATTTTTCTGCAGGCTGGAGTGGAAAGTAAGAAATTACTAGGAAGGGTAAAAGGTGCAAGCTCTTCATGCAAGATTCTGTTTGTGTTCTTTCAGGCGTTTATACCTTTGCGTTCTGTAATAAGCATTTTGCATTACTATGTTCTTATTTTGTATGAACATGTTCTCCTTATTTATTTTTGTTACATTTATTATGTATGTTATTTTGTTATATGCATTTACAACTCCATTTTTAAATAAAGTGTTTCTGGAACAAATGTGTGAATATGTACTGAAGAGATGGGAAGTTCACACAGTCTTCCTGCAGTCTATGTTACCTTTGCTGGAATAGGAAATGGCATTTTTCATAAACATCCTTTCTCCGGAAGAAGATATATTATTGCCGCTGCGGCATCATTTATTCAGTGCTGACAGTATTGGCCCATTTTCCCGTACTCAGGTTCATTTCCACACTTGAATTGATTTTGTGTGCAAAGCTAGAGGCAAAAATAATCCACTAGGCCAGTCACCAAATGGTTGACTGTTTCCCTTCGTAGAGAGAAGGTAAATGAGTTTTATTACACCTGCCAGTTGCAACCGTACATGGCTTTCAGACTGCCTTCCTTCTGCTTCATATGTTGAAAAACTTTACTGAACATTCTGATCTGGCTTCAGACTGATGTGTATTTTTCTTCTGTCTCAGCTTCACCTTCTCTGACTCCATACATACTTTTCCCACAAGACACTGTGTTTCCTCTTAGCTAGTTAGCTTCATGCAAGAACAAAACTATGAGTTTGGTGTATAGCTCCAAGAATTCCTTCCCAGATCACACATTTCAGTGTTGCTGACCTTTACTGTGGCTTAGCAGCAGCCAACACTGTCTTGGTTCTGTACACATAATTTCTTTCCTATCCCCAGACTGATGGCATTAAGGCTGCACTGATGGTACACAGTAACACTCCACAGCACTCAGCTCTAGAGAGGCAGAACATCTCTGATGTTCAAAGATGCCAGTTTATGATAGTGAAAGACTGATGAAAAAGTTACAGGGTCTTTCCAGGTGCTCAGGTTCTTTTTATATCCCCCAACTTGCCTGGCTACTGTCATTTTGTCATGTGCTGCCAGTATTCTCTAGCTTTGCAGAGGTAAGAGGAGTGTATTCCTGGGTTAATTGATATTCTCATGCCCAGAGCCTCATTTATATAAGCAGTAGTGGAGTGTTTTGTTATTTCTTCCCACACAGTATTTTCACCTGTCCACTGTACTTTGAGCCAAGGTTATGCAGAGATGTTTTTCAGAAATGGTTAGGAAATCCAGCCAGGTGGCATCAGTCCTCTGCTTTCTTCTAACATCAGCAAATGGAGCTGACATGCAGACGCGCAGAGCAAGGAGAATTCAGGCCTTTTCTGACGAGCGCTGTTGGTTCCTCCCTTAGCTACGTGCACTGTTCTAATTAGACATCCAACAAACACTTCTAATGACACATCTAGTTGCAGCATAGAGAAATAAAGCTGAGATTATAATTGATATGCCTGATCTGATGGCAGCACAATGGTGTTTCACTATGGTATGTACATTATACCAAAGGCAACTGGTACTTAAGTCTCCGAAGAGAATGTTGCTGCATGAGAAACTGAATTTCAGTCAGTGACCATTGGAAGGCCTTTGTAATTTTAACTGGAAAGATTACAAGCACTGGAAAGATCTACAATTACTGCTTCAACATGCAGCCATAAAAAGAATGAGTACTCAGGAATCCATGGAGCATTCTGTGAAATAGTTTGTAGAGCAAAAGGAGGCTACTCACTATGTGCCAAAGAGATCTTATAGCAGCAAATCTTGTATCTGAAGAGAATTACAAGGAAGGAGTGTAGCTGCTTGCCATGCAAGTGGCTGAGCTTCATTTTGATGAGTAATGACAGTTTTAAAAGTGCAAGAATGTCATCTTTGACTTTAAGTAGAGCGCATCTGGAAATGCTGACAGGGATACAGCTCTGCAAGTTCGGCTGTGCTTGCCAGGTACTAAATACATCCGACAGCACTGTTCTTGGCAATATTGCCCAAGGGCAGTTGCCTCATGCTCAAGAGCAGCATTACCCGCTGGCTCAGTAATGCTGTAAAAAACGTTTACTGTTTTTAACTTGGTAAGCCTTACCCAGAGCTGCTTCTGCAAGTGACAGCCAGTGAAGAACTGGTTGAGGAGCAAGGCATTTCCTTTTCTTGCTGTTCATATATTGCTGTTAGAAAACAAGTGGGATTGTGCAGCCCTGGAAATACTTTAAAGCAGGGTAAGATAACTGGAATCTAAGGGTCTTTACCTTTACCTTGCCAAAGAGACCAGAGTTAAGAACTGGTAGTGACGAACTAAACCCAATGTTTGCTTTGTCTTGCTGACAACTTTGAGAGCACTTACTGTTTTGTACCTGGCATCTGAGGAGAACTCTTAAAGTGACAGGGTATTTACAAGATGACCTCTTAGGGGAGGCTTCGTTAAAATATGAGTTTGTAGTTAATTGAATACGCTCATGGAAACACAGGACAATGTTTTCAAGTAATACTTGCCAAAGCTATTCAAGCCCTAGGCCCTTGGGCATGGAGAGAGGGGATAGAGATTTGTTGATTTCGGGGATAAACCTGACATTTTTGTTTACCAATGAGTGTCTGTTCTCTCTCAGTTCCGTTGCTGTAGTCCACCAGCTCCTTTGGGCTGGCATTTTTAAACCTGTTTGAAAAATTAATGCACATGTTTATAATTCATAAGGCTTTCTGTTCCTATGGAGTAGCTAAAAGCACTATCACAGCTCTAAAGGTCTTTATATTATATTAAAAAATAATGGTTTAGCAGCAGCATGACTTGCCTTCCAAGCAAAATGTGAGGTTTTTTTAACAGGAAAAGCTAAAGTAATAAAGGTTTTGAAAAAACATGTACATAAGGTTTCTAAGTTCTGTATGTCTCTCCATGTTCACATGGACCTGTATGAAGGTGGGCACAAAGACTTAGGATTATACATGAAAGTTAATGGGTGACTTTGCGTTCATTTACAGCATCACCTCCAAGTGATGTTATTTGTAAGTTAAGAAGAATTTATTGAGGAAGTGTGAAGCTGTGACTGCCCCATCCCTGGCAATGTTCAAGGCCAGGCTGGACAGGGCTTCGAACAGCCTGAGCTAGTGTAAGCTGCCCCTGCTCGTGACAGGGAGATTGGAACCAGATGATCTTTAAGGTCTCTCCCAATCCAAACCATTCTATGATTTTATGATAAGTAATGTGGATATGAGTTGTGGTTCAGGTTATCTGTGACTGGTTGTGTTGAGATGTGAGAGACGACTACAAATAATTCAAGAGGTTTTAGAGTTGTTAAGAAATGAAATGAAGTTCTAGGAGAAAATGGGATAAATGGTATTTCTTGGAATCACAGCTGACTGAAAAATGAGCAGGCAAAATACTATGTTCTCAACAGACATTATTGGCTTAGGAGATTCAATCAAGTCCAAAAGGCTAAGCAAAATCTTGTGAAAACTCTAGAAAGAAATCAAATGACAGATGAGCAGAAGTCAGTGTGGGTAGGAGGGAATTCTGAGTCCCAGTGCACATTATTGAGCAGTGTCACTAATTTGAGGCACCTTTAGTGGGAAGAAGATCTGGGGGGTGCAGATGGCACATCAGAGTTTGGCATGAGAACGGTGTTTTCAGAGCTGGGCAGGAGCTGGGCAGGGACACACACTGCCTGCTCTGTGATGTGCCTCAGGTGCCAAGTGAGGCAGCAGCCTCCCTGCTCCTTGGCAGAGGATGGCAGCTGGAAACACTCGGGAGTTATTAAATGTGTTGGTAATCACATCATTTTCACTCTGCAGAACAGCTGGAGTTTCTCAAACAAACAGAAACAATAGAAGGCCGTTTCCATAGAGTGGAGTAAAGACCCCTGAACAAATCAATGTCCTCCAATGCAGTTTATTTTTTGCTTTTTCTAAAATCATTTTTGCACCTCACAGACTATATCTATTTAACTGACTAAAGATGCAGCTGGATAATAACTGTAATCTTACTACCTGCACACTTGGAATCTCAAGTGCTATCAGAAATTTGCTGCACAGCCCTGTTCATTCTTTCTTTGTGTCTAAACATGCAAACCAAGCTCCTCATGTCGTTGCTGCTGTCAGTCCAATGGATGGCTGATAAAATGGCCATTTACAAAAATAAGCCTTTTTAAAATGCAGTTCTTCATACCTTCCAAGTTGCTTTTTTCCCTTTGCAAGTCTGAGGTGAAAATGTTGCTGTAGTGTGTTGTTTTCCTACATGTACACCCTCCTCAATGGTAGCTCCACTCTAATAACTAAAAATGCTGAGTTTTATTAAAAATCACGTTTGTGGCTTCACTGAAGTTATTATTCAGAGGGCAGCAGAAGTTCAAATACAGATTTGAAAAGACAGCGTAATGTCTTGACTGGGTGCTGACATTAGCAGCAGGCGCACTGAATCTGGGAGAGGTGCTGTGTTTCTCTCTACATGAGCAGGGTTTGCTGTCTGGTGTAAGAAGCATTTGCTGCTTGGAGTATTTAAGAGTATATTTTTAGGCTTCCAAGCCATTTCTGTATCTTGATTTCTAGCTTTGGCCAATTTGGCCACTCAGATTTCAGAGTGACATGAACACAGAAAGCCATCATTTCCTTTTTAATGATTAAGAGATTTTATTTGGAAAGTACGTGGATTTTTTACAACTGGAAGAAAAGTATTCGATAAAACTGTGCATTTGCCCCCTAATGCTCCAGCGCAGAATTACAAGTTAAGCAGAGCTGGTCTCCATGAAGACAAAGGAAAGGTTCATGTAACTGAAGTTACGTGCTTGCTTAACTGAGTGCAAAACCAGATCTCAGCTTTGTAAAATTCAGAAAAGGGACCCCCCAGCGCATGCATTTTTAACAACATTTTTGAATGAGTCGATGACAAGCTTTAAGCTGACGTTGCAAAAGCAATGATTTTAGAATCGGTCAAAAGAAATTCGTCCTGCCTGACACCAGTGGTTTATTTTAATTGACATTTAAATCTCTCCAGATGAGGAAACATGCTGAAACTTCTTTTACTGCTTAAAATGCAGTGAGTCAAAACCCAGAAAGCATAGCATAGTAGGAAAAAAATCTATAAAGCAATAGATGTGATTAAAAAGCGTAGCTGAAGGAAATTTCTCATTAAGGATTTTCTCTAGGGAGATGCAGTGAAAAGCCTGAGGCTAAATGAGGTTTGGAGAATCACTGCAAATCAATGAACCAGCTTTGCCACTTTCTGGAGTCTCCCTAAGGGCTGTGCTGAGGACTGGCCCAGATAGTTTTACAAATATTAATGTTGCTTGCAGACCGGTGCTGCAATACTTAAGCCAAAGAAACAGCTGCAAGATTTTACCCTCCAGCGGTGCTTTCCTCCTGAAATCATTCAAGTGCTTCACAAACATTCATTCTGTTATGGAATTTCTGTGAGGAAACAGCCTCATCCTGGTCTTACAGATGGGAAAATAGACTAAGAGAAATCTGATTGTATTTGCGCGTTAGAAAGTGCTGAGGCAATGTTTTGCCACAACTGAAATCTCAGTAAGTGACAACATACAGCCTGATGGTAGGAATAATGCACCATTTGATCTGACAGTGCCCATTTTTCAATATCAAAGTTATCCCCAACTCCCGAGTGTCTGCGACAGAGCCAATGACCTGTGTCTTTCCAGCCAGATCCATTTTGCTCCCTCTCTTTCCCCTTGTCTGGGTTTCCAGTAGCGCTTCTTCCTGGCACATTTGGAGCTGCTGAAATGTGGGTATCTATCCCAGCGAGCTGCGGTAGCTGGCAGCCTCCCCAGAGGTTGTCGGTTGTCTTGAACAGGCAGCTAGCTTGGTGGTTTGGGTTGTTCTCTTCTTCCTGTGAAACATGGAGCTGTCACATGCGTGAGCCTCAGTGCTGTGCATATCTCAGGATATCCACAGCTCTCCTGAAAATTTCTTTTTTGCGTTTATCCCTACTGCTGTCCATTAATCAATGCAGAACGCAGTGCTGTGCATCAGTTTTATTTTAATTAATATGCTCTAATTCGCCATGCAAATTAGTTTGGTTTATGTGCATATATTTAATACTGTGGGGTTTTTTATCTGAAGATTTAATGGTGGAGATCCTGTCAATAGAAGTTTTCAGCCACCGGTACTGGGGGCTTTAGATTTGCTGACAGTTTTGCGGCACTGCAGAAGAACTGAGGCAGACATTAGTTTTAGTTTTCTAATGTAAGGATTCCATTTCTAAACCCATGAAGAAGGCCAGAGAGAAAGCCATCTGTGCAAGTGTATACTTTTCAATTGTCCAAATGATATCAGCAATACATAGAAGATGGTATTTTCTACCTCTACATAGTCACAAAGCAGCTTCTCCATAGGACAGTACACAGCTGGAGATCGCAGCTGTTTCTGAAGGGTTCTTTAGAAAGGCTCTGGTTTAAAGCCTCAGTGGTTCAGGCCAACTTGGATGGGGCTGTGAGCAACCTGGTCTAGTGGAAGGTGTCCCTATCAATGGCAGGGGTGTTGGAACTAGAGGATCTTTATGATCCCTTCCAACCCAAACTATTATATAAATCTATGATTCCATGTATGATTTTCATGTATGTTAAATGTCTGCAGGATCATGAGACCAAAAAAATAATACTGTAATTTAGACTAGATATAGTTCAGAAAAGATCTAAAGCCATTCCCCTGCATTCCAGCTTCTCAGGTAAAAAGAAAAATGCAGTGATTTACCTTGTGGAGTGCATGATCATATCTGGAACAAAAAGAAAATCTGAATCCCTCAAATTTTCTGGTTAAACTTCCATTTTACCAAGAATTCCAGTGTTAGCACTGTTGTCTTGGCCCCGTGGCCCATTAAATCTGCCTTCCTTTGAAAAATGACCAAATTTCCTAATTTCTTTGTCACAGCTACCACTCAGTTGTACAAAGTTAATGACAAACCAGAAAGGATCACAGGTCAGCTTTCGTCATACTCAGGGGTCAGGAACAGAGCTAAGTGGATAATCCCACATTCTGCTCAAGGTTATTTGCCACTGCTATTAAAGGTAAAAACAGGCAGGTGAGACAGTGATCATTTTAAGACAGTCAGGTTCTCCCTGGCCCCCTCCTGTGCCTGCACTCTGGTTTTCCTGTAAAGCAATTTCACCAAGGAATATGCTAGATTTGTCTCCCTGATTTTATCTCCAAGAGAAAGCAGTGTGCTGAAGTCTGACAAGTAGATAATAAAGATAAAGCAGTGGTGCTGTTGCTGGCAGCAAAGCTTCTAAGGAAAGAAATAGTATCTGATTCTCCTGCTGAACCAAGCTACAACAAGTAATGCATCATCTCACCAGAATCAAAGCTTTCCAAAGTGCATTACCATCACGACTAGAAACACCACAAATAAATAAAACTGGGGGGAGGGAGAGAAAATTCCTTACAGAATATAGGTTTCCCAGAAAGCACTGAGAAAAATAAAGCTTTGATTGGGCCAACCTCTCTCAAATTTTCAGTTAAACCAGCAAACTCAGCTACCGCTTTCCCAGTCAGGATTTTGATAGCTAAAAGGTCACACTGCAAAGAAGTTCTAAATGTTGGGGACTCCTGTGGGAGTTGTTTGCCTGGATGGAAGATGGGGCTGTCTGGAGGAGGCTCTTCTCACACAGGAGGACTCAGGTAAGAGGGCAGGCTGTGTTCCTCTAGCTCATTCAGTTTCTAACTGGGAAACAGACAGGAGTGCAGGAGCTGGCAGGGAGAGTAGAGGCAGCCAGAGCGGTGGTGGGCTGTGCTGCTGGTGGGATGGGGACAGCCTTTCCTGCACTTCCAACAGACACAGAGGAGGAGGGAAATACCAGCAAGGGCTCTGGAAAGCAAGACTTCCTCTACATCTAAGTTACAGGATAGAAAGAGGGTGCTGATGTTGTCCATTACATTTTGAAGACTTTTGAAAGCTTCACTAAAGCAACTTCTGTTTCCTACAGTGTCGTGGTTTAGGCCATAAATCAGCCACGCAGTTTGTTCACTCACTTCCCCCTTTTTCTTCCCTCTGCTCCTGG
>JANRGW010054756.1:11305-36371 GCA_024733675.1 Psilopsiagon aymara | reverse complement strand
TTATCAGCGCTGTTCTCAGGCCACAAGGCAAAAACACAGTGCTGCACCAGCTACCAAGAAGGGGAAAAATGACTGCTACTGCTGAACCCATGACATACAGTGAGTGAAACTCAGTAATGCAAAAATGAGGGCAGATGTTTGGTTAAATGGTTAATCTGTGAAATGGTGGTTCTTACACAGGGTTCCTTAAAGCTACTAAAGAAAATGCCTCAGGGGCTTTAGGAAATCCCTTGAACAAGTTCAAAAAACATGAAAGAGAGGAGGAAAGGGCCATTGCTACACTGAGATACCAGAACCATTCAGGTGTTAAAATTGCTAAATCCAGAGTACAAATAATGCTGAGAAATGGAGAAGCCAAGATGCAATTGCTTGGGGTCATCAGATGGGGAACATGACTGAGAAGTTGAGATACTAAAAATCAGAAAGCTGGGCCCTGAACTTTGGCCAAGAAGTCTCATTAACTGAGCTGGCAGAGTGCTACCAACCAGCCAGAATGTAATTATGGGATGTAACTGGAGAAAAATTAATGGAAAGATATCTTGAGTATTCCCCACATGGAAATACCCCTTTGTATATGTATGTGTGGTCCAGGCAAGAATAGTTTTTTTCCCCAAATTTAAAATCCTTCTTAATTTCAGTTTTTCAGTTTATTTATTAATTTATTTTTTAATGAAGCTCTCATATCAGAACTGTGATTTAAATCATTCTGTCTAAGCTTGGCACATTCAGTCACTTACCATTTCTGTGTCTATTTTTTCTTTCCTGGGAACCTGGGTAACTGGAATATTAATATCCCCTCCATGGCAGCACATGACTGACACAAAGAGCATAACTTCAGCCATTGCTTACCTTTTGGAAGTACTTTGCTTTTTGCCTGCTGACAGATATTCAGAATACAAATGAGTGATGTATGAATGAACAGTTTCCAACTTTTACCACCTGGAAAGGCCCCTATAAATATAGGTCAGGCAATGCCTGATTGGTCTGTGCTTGTATATGCATGCCCCAGCACTCTGAGGGATTGAAGCTCCCATTGCAGTTCTATGGATTATCCTCCCTGTTCTTCATCTTATTTTATGAAGACAAACAACATACAGGAAGAGTTTTGAAGAGCCATGACCACTGAAGCAGTGCAGTAAAAGCCAATGGGACCAACTCAACAGTCATGTGTTTCTGGAAATGCTTGTGTGATTGACGGTTGCTTGTCACTTCCTTGTCTGTTCAGCTGCCCTTAGCCTGGCCAGCAAGGTGTAGCACAGTGGAAATAAGCAGCGTCTTTTATTTCCACCAGAAAATGGGATTACTGTTAAGATCTGGTGAGCAAGAAAGTGCAATTTTTGTATTTTACAGTTTATATCGCCTCCCCCTCTGGGCTGCTTGTTCAGATTTCTTCCACTATTTTTTGACAAAGTTCTGCTTGATGAGAAAAAAAGATCCTAATGTGCTTTGCAGAGAATGCAAGTCAAAATGAAGCTGATAATCTGGCTATCAAATCCCTAATATTAACATTACGATAGAGCAAACAAATGTTTTCAGTGGTCTACACAAATCTGGATTAGACAGACTTCTCTCTTCCTTATCCAACATAGATTTATTCAGGAAATTATTACTTCTGCCCAGTTAAATATGACATTCCAGTTCTGAATATCCCTGCATTGAAAGAACTTCACCACCGTGAGAGCTTTAGGGGCCTTTCAGTGCCCTCGCAGTCTTTCTGTGCTATGCATTGGAGTGGTTTTTTTTTTTTTTCAAAACGCTTATGTATTTGGATCACCTTGTTGCAAAGAAGTGAACTCTCACTGCATGTAAAGAAGGACAATGATTTGTTTGGTGGGTGCAGTGCAACACCATGAGCTATTTAAGATGCAGGCACAAATAGTTTCCCTGTGCAGGAGACACTCTCAGGAGGCAGATATTCAGTAGCAAGGAATATCAAGCAGCTGCTCTCTGGAGACGAAGCACACTAGATGCAGGGTGAGTCCACAATAAAGCACTGTGTTGCACAGCACAGCAGCAAACCCTCTCTCTGATAACTACGAAGTTAAAGCAGATTGACCAGGTTACTAAATCTGTGTCTTCCTCAACATATTATATTTTTACCTAAGTCTACAATAATTAATAATTCTTGTGTTTTACAATGGGAGGAATTTATAAAAACAAAGCCTGTCTTAAAAGGTTCAGAAGAGCTTTTGTTGGCTGATTGTGTTGTTTTAAACCATTTCTTAGCATAACACTGATTAGTCATCTATTCTTCTTTTATTATCAAGCAACTTTCTGAATAGCAAGACAAGATCACATATTTCTATTTGGTTCTTTTAAGAGTTCTTTTTAAAAACAGAATTCAAGATAAATCAATTCTTATCCACAGGATAGATTTATACGTATCTTAATTCTGCAGTCCTCAGATTCCACATGTCAGTCAGAAGCATGGAGGCCCCTTGAGCTGTTTTGTGGAGTCAGAAAAGTGGCTTCTCTTGTCAGGAATATTTAACAATTTGGAATTGTTTAACAAGACAAGAATTCCTGATTTCTGTACAATGAATCCTGTAAGTTCACTGCATCTCAAATCTGAGTTGAATATTGAGAGCTGAGACAGTGTTTGCCAAGCTGACCTCTGCACTTATAAATGAAATTGGATGAATTAGTCACATATTTTTTCTCAATATCAAAATAAACAAATGACAGAGACATCTCAAAGACCTGAAGAACACACTGCTCTTCATTTGTTCACAGAGAAACAGAAGAGAAGCCACAAAGGAGCCTGTCTCAGTGAGTCAGGCAGCTTCAGGGGCATGCCATTTCTCCTGAAGAAGGTCAGAAAATGCTCTTTGAGGGAAGAGAGTGCCAGATCCATTGGACACCCCCTCCTACATCTGCTATCACTTGACTTGACAAAAAGATCTGAACTTTTACTGTTTGAGTTTGAGATCTATCATGAGTATCCAGGGCTTTCCTGACTTCCTTGTCTGGTGTGTGCAGCAAATCTTCCTATGGAGTTGGCAAAAACAGTAATGGAAATGGGGTGATTGGACAGAAAACAACAGAGGTGGGTAACTATGAGCCTCTCGTATTTCATCTGTTTGCAGGTTGTTTCTACATGGCACATTTGCCAGCAGCTCAGGCTCTGTGTTGTCTTGCCATTTACCGTCCTTATTCCTCACTGCCTCTCTGGTTGGTGGCAAGTTCTCTAGTTGATCACTTCTAAGAAAGCTCACAATGGAGCTCTTCAGGATAACTGCTTCTCCCACAAGTTCAAACCATTTTCTCTGTCACTGCATCCATCACAAAGATATAGAGAGACTCCATGCCACTGACACCACACAAGAAGAAAAGCACTACTTCAGCCTGGTATTTTTGTACTTACTCCCTAATTCTCTTTGTTTTCCAGGGGAACATCAATAAGTATTAATACTTGTCGGCTGTGCTGGGCAATGTAATGAAATGCTCATGTTGAGAAGCTAACCCTGTGCTGCAAAATTCTATTTGGTACTTGTCCTGGTTTTCAGATTTGTCACATCTCAGCAACGTGTATTATTATTTGCATCAAAAGGTGAATCAATGACCTATACCTGAGTTTTCAAAACTTACAGAAATTAAAAGGGTGTGCTACTATTCGCAGGAGTGTGAGTTACCTGAGCAGTGATGGACAATAGCTATTAGATGAGGAATGACCAGGCAGAATTAATTTAGATTAGCTTGAGATAGCTTTAATAAACTGCTATAAATAAATAATTCGTGCTATGTAATCTCAGCAGTGGAATGTATGAAGAGATTGTGCATTAAGTACTTAAAGAGTGACGTTAGTGTTACTGCAGGGGCTCAACAAGAACTCATTTTGATTTCATTCCAGCTGTGGAGAGCCAGCTCTTGCAAACAACCAGCTAGGAAGGATTGAAACAAGTCTGCCTCACTCAAGGAGGATTATCTGTAGTAAAGACCAGGCTGTGCCATGGCCAGGAGGAAGGCTGGCTATCACCTGACAGGTCACAGAGCAGAACTTCTGGTGCTGCACATTGCTGTGCTTTTGTACAATTCAGAGCAGTGGAGGAGGGAGGAATTTGAACTGAAGTTCTTGAAAGAAGTCTGCTGAAGACAGGCAGGATACTTACTAGCCATGAAATGAAAAGGTAAGAAATGCAAAACAATGTCTTCAGCCTTGAGACTGAAGGAAGGACCAGCTTTCACTGCTGTTTTTGTTACACTGCCTTCACCATTTTCTTCTAAGACGCAATTAAACCTTAAGCCCTGGTATTTCTTTCACATTTCAGCACACCTAGGATGGTCCTAGATATGCTATGACTTGTTCAGCAGGACTGTCTGGTCTTAATGGTCTGAGAATAGATTTATATGGGAAGGTGAGACTACTGGGTCAGTTTCCTACTCTAGTTTTTCTTCACCTAGACTGGGCTCCTTTGCTGTCAGTGAAATGAAACCAAGACAGTTACAGCTATCCGCTACTTGATACTGAACGCTGTAATCTTGGCCTTTGATTCCTGCTGTTCCCATTTACACTTCAGACAATGTGACACAAGTAATTCACTATCTGGTTTTGAGTATCATGCTCTCATCTAAAGGGTACTTCATTTTTTTTTTTATCTATCTCATGGCACTTTACTGAACTTGAAGAATCTTGTAAAGTGTTTTTTAAGAAAGCTATTGGATTTATTTGTTATAATTCTTTAGCCATTTTCCATCATACAGTAGAAGGATTAAATCTGCCTTTGTAACATTTTAATTTCCCATGCAAGTTTGAGAAACAGCAGACAGGATAATGTGATAGTTGATCATTAGGGAGTTAAGCTCAAGGCCATGAGAAACAGCCCTTAGGATTTCGGCATTAGTGATGGAGTACAGTTAATGATATCAAATTAAAGTTCAAACTACAGCATGGCTTTTCTCAAATGACACTAAAGCCACCTCCTGATTCACAGCGCAATATGCAATAGCTCCTGCTAACTTTCAACTCTTCTGACTCAGCTGCACAACTAAGTGTAGCAATTCAGACAGTGAGAATTAATGGTGAGGCTATATTAAATGGATGACAAAAAAATAACTGGTGTCTGTGGCTGCATATTTTGACTGTGGTATTCCTTTGGGCACAAAAGATAAATTGATAAAAACATTAATTTACTGTGCTTTATACTCAGTCCTACCTCCCATGTACACTGAATTTCTGCCAGTTTCTTCAGATTTGTGCAAATAAGAATCAAAGTCTTTGAGGAATGAGGAACCTCTCTTATCTTTTGTCCTGTATCATTTTTATGTTGCGTACAGCTGACTTTTAAGTTTGGTTGGGGTTTTTTTTCCATTGGTAGGAAGAATTTGTAATGAAACAGTTCATACAAGTAGATAACATTCTGCAAGCAACTTCTTCCAAGAAACTCCTGGTGGCTTTGCCAATGAACTTTGATGATAATATGTACTGTGAGCTAGGACTGCAAATCATATATACCTTTATATTTCTGGTGCTAAGGAAGAAACCAAGACTTATGCTAGCTGTGAAAAGAAATTGAACACATCAAATTCATTTCACATGTGAGTGGAACATCTGGAGATTAAATTAGTCCACTGCACTTCTGAGTTATTGATTTAAAGCTTTAGATTTTTATTCTATAGACATTTGGAATACGGCATTTGTGTTTAGAAGAAAACATGAAATAATTTCATTTTGTCTAAAATTGTGGCTTCAGGTATGATATGAAATCATCATTTTAGATTTTTCAGATCCAAAAACTTGCAGGTTTTCATTTGCCTTTCTTCATTTTGTGTTTTCCTTTAACTCCTGCTCATCTCTGGAGACACAAAGCTGAAGTACAAAGTGTTTAGAAAGACTTCTATTATATTGATTTACCTGCTAGTAATTAAACAAAGGGTTCACAGTACCTTGTTTCAGCTGTTTACCCTTCACTGACACACACTCCATTACAAGGCATATGAGTAATTAGAACTGCTGAAAATCAGGTCGATTGTTCTAGATTTCGTGCCTCGCTACGCTTTATCAACTCAAAATGTTGTCCATGTCAGCCCGCGTTCATAATGAGCTTTTTCTAAACATTTGTAAGGTTATCCTGGCTATTTACCATGAGACAGTTGCTGTTGTGGTTGCTGACACAGACACTTGGCTCTTTTTTGCTTCTCAATCGTTCCCAAACCAACAAGAGGAGAAGCCTTAGAAAAAGAGGGCAGATGCTCAAGTCTTCTGGTTTTTATGCTACTAATGCCATGCAGGTGCTATTTCTCCTAGAAACTTTTCTGTCTCAACTGAACACAAGCAACTCTTCTGCTTGCCTTCTGCACCTCACCAGATGGCAAACTAAAATGCTATTTTCTGTGGAAAGAATAAGCAGATCAGACCAGATTATTTAACATGTGTATATTGAGGGAAGTGTTTCTACATCTAATTTCGTTGCAATGCAAACATATCCAGAACTCAAACATTTATTGTAACTAAAATGAGGGAGTCAGGAGGTCTCTGGCCCTCCGCTATGTGCATCTCTCCAGCAAAGGCTCTTGTTTCTCACCAAAGAGCTCAAACAAGCCAGCACACAAGTCTTGTACACATTAGATGCACTAGCTGTGATGCTGAATAAACACCTGAGATGTGCCGAAATACCACCCTGAGGGAAATAAAAGAGCAATGATAAACTAGAAAAGAATGGAGATTTTATGTCTCTGCACTAGCACCTGTTCCCTTCTCCCTATCTCTTTCTTTCTCCTTCTTTCTTTCAGGAAAGCTACATCTTCAAATTAGCCAGGGTGGGACAGACACCACTGAGCTGTGTGGCAGAAAGCCGAACTGTGCTTTGTCCTATATACGTCAATGCAGAATTATTTCCAAATATTAAACCTGATCTAACGAATTACTCAGCCCAGTTTTGCAACTGTAGCTGGATTGTTCTGGACTTTCAGAAACTATAAAATTGCCTTGCCTATTCAGACAGATGTCACAATTGTTAAAAACAGCTCTTGGATTTAAAAGCAATTGAAGCTGCTCTTTGTGTATCAATGTGCAGTGCAACTGAAGTGTTATCTCCTGCAACCACTTGAGGCTCTGGAAGGATGATGTCCTACCTGCAGCTGTCATGGGGAAAGGGACAGAACAATCCTCTGGGCTTGTAGCTGCTGTATGATAGTAGATAAGGGACTGGAGGAGAAGCAGCATTGTCATATGCAATGTAGAAAACTACTTCCACTGCCACTCCTACTTAATGAAGGAGACACAAGAGGAGAGGGGAGCTATACAAGAAGGGATGTAAAAGAGGAGTGAACTGGATTGTGTGGGACTGGAGTTGCTTCTTCCTCAACAGCAGTCACAGAGCCCTTCTCTGCCTGCTGCACTCAGCTCCTTCCACTAACCACCGTGGGCAGAAGCAGGCAGATGATAATTCTCTGATGATAAGAGGCAGAAGATAAGTTCCCTGTGTCCGCCTGGTGCCTGGACTCTGCCCTGTGGATTGCTGCCTGTCATGGCAACAGGTAGTGAAAAGCATTCTTCAGGGGTACTGCAGTAGTATGCCATTTAGCGAAGAGAGGGACCTCCACTCTACGTTTTTGTCTTATCCTTACTGCTGCACTTGCCTCAGCTTAGTCTGTAGCTGTTATCACTATCTTCCTCTGTTATCAGGGATCTATCAAAAACCCATCAGATATGCAAATGACTCCAAACTCCTCCATTAAACTTCAGCTGAACTCAGTAGGGTCTCTGCTCTTCCTTCTCTACAGCATTGGTAGTTTCATAGTTCTGAGTAAGAGAACTCATAGGAGGCAATCTGAGTGGGATCTGACCAGCTTTCCAGAGTCTGATCAAGTATGCCCTCAGTGTCTCAGCATGCTTCTTGGAGTGCATTACTTCAGCTTGTGGAGCACTGTTAACTGAAGAGCTACGAATTAAGCCACAGATATACCAAGAATGCAGATTTTACATTTGTATTAACATAAAAGAGTGATGTTAGTAGCTGGACCTATGCTATTGGAAAAGGTGTTTCCCAAAGGCAAACAAAGATAATATGCAATAAGAGGAATTCTGACCTTTACTATCATCAATTTGCATACAGATACGTGGCAGGTTGTATAGCTCTTCCTCTATTATATCTGTTATTTGCTGTAGTAATATCTGAAATTCTTCTGCAGCTGTGAATTTTCACAGGTCTACATCCTTTCCAGGAGAGGTATCAACTATGATGAGGTATGCCACATGCACACTGTCTGAGGTTTAGTAACCTGCTGTTATCACTCAGTCCTATCTTATCAGTCTTTGAGGGAAGAAACTTAAGTAAACACAGTGAGAGGAGAGGATTTATCCACCATTGGCTCCAAGTCTTAGAAGAAGATCTGGCTGAGACCATGAACTCTGGCTGACTGCTTGCTCTGGACTGGCACAGAGCAGGGAGAGAGGACTTCATGCTGACCTGGACTTTGACAGCCCTACGAGAAGCCATGCTGTACCACGTCCTTGATAAAGAGAGTGCTATCATGACCATTACTGCCTGGTTTTCTGGTCATGGCTCTGGAAGTAGTGAAATTTCTGTGGGCCTATCTAAGGCTCTGTATCCTGTGACTGAAGTATGCAGACTAGAGACTGAAGTATTCACACTAGAGACTGAGTCAGTACAGTGTCTTTTTAATGCTCAGTCATCCTTGGAGAGGGAACACTGTGCTGTCAACTATAGCCATCTTTCTGTATCTTCACTGCTAAACACCATCTGTGTAGAAACTTCAGTTCAGAAGATGAAAGAGTATTTCTTCTTTTATGAACACTGTACCCATAGAAGCTTGTGAGAGAGCAGTTTTGCTTTTTATCTTCTGCTTGTCTAACTGCAGGCTTGAAACTGGCATCATTTGTCATACCAAACAGCACTCTGCACCTTTGTTTTTTTCTATTTGATAGTACCAACTGAGAAATAATAGCGAAAGGCACCAGAAAAGACAGGCTAACCTGGCCCATGAAGTTTGTCATAGAGACACATCAATTCATCGGGCCCATTTTTACAAGCTACATGTATTATTTTTTTTCAGAATGACTTGAGGATTTTCTGTGTACTGGGTGCAAGGCTGAAAGGATGATGTATTTACAAAGATGAGATTGTTTAGCATATCCAAAGCTAAATTTTAGTTGTGGGGAAAACTGGCATATTAAATGGAGCTGATTAGTATACTTCCCTCCAGAATCAACAATCTTGTGAGCTGTTCAGAATTGGCACCTGACTTCTTTCAATTGTTTCTTTTATATGTCTATTTCTCTTCTGAGGTCCTCAAGAGCTTTCCATCTTGGATCAGCTCTTCTGAGCTTGTTTTACTTTTGTAGGAGAAAAGGTTGAATAGGGATTATCTTCTGCTTTCAAAGTGATTTGATAAAAGCTTATTCCTTTTCTTGACCTTTATTCATACTTAAGTGTGTCTCATGAATAGCAAAGTTCTCTGCTTGTAAACTGCTCTGGTGTTTTATCATCTCAGTTCTGACCCATGTCAGCTGTCTTGTAGAGGTGTGTATCTTGTACTCCAGTTTTCTGCCTCTCTCTCTCTTGAGTTTGCCCTTAGAAACTTCCATTCAAGAATTATTTGGAGGAGTTAATCTTTATTTAGACATTAATTTGACAGGTGTCATATTATGTATATGTTGATGTGTATATATATTTAGCATATATATAACCAGGTTAAGAAATATTTTATTTAAAACAAAGCCCTATGCAAGTCACAAAAATGCAAAATTAAACTCAAGGCCTTCTGCAGGCTTCTGTGTATGTTTTTACTGTCCTTCAGGTATGATTGCAGGGCAGATGATGATATTGCTCTGCTGAATGATCACTTCTTGCTCATATTTAAATTTAGGGCATTTTTCAGAGTAAAATCTTAGTGTTTTTTCTCTCATCTGCTTTTCCTACACCAATTTCCTGGCAATTGGACATTTTCAAATATAAATGAACCTTATAACCTAATCAAGCTGTCCTAACTGCAGACAGGAAAAAGTGAATAAAAAAGGCAAAGGCTGTAATGTCCAGATTACCATTTGAAAGCTTGGAAGGTTCTTCTAACACTGTAAAGGAGGATTTTCTAAGAATGTGGGTAGAAACTATAATGCGAGATGCAGGAAAAAGCAGCTACAAATTGTCTGTTGTGGGCTAAGCCTTGCTCCAAAACCCGCACAGGTTAGCACAGAAACTCATGATTACAGAGCCCAAAGCTTCTCCTGCAGTACAAAGTAAAAACCTGAAAACACAAATCTCTTCCAAACTCAAGTGGGTTTCTGTGGCAAGAGTCAGTGATTTCGATTTCAGATAAAATGGTAGAAATAACTGAATTTTGTTTTCAGGATCACCTGCATTGTCACTAGATGGCACATTGGTCTAAAGTTTCAGAGCCGTCACTGGTGCTGCTTGCAGTTACAGCAAGTGTATGGACAAATAGCAAGTTATAGATGAGCAACAACTAGTAATTACATATGTAGTTGCTCTATGTGTGCATCTGTGTGTGTGCACAGCTGCCAGTGTGTGCAAGCCCCGATGTGTTATATAGGAATACAGTTGCGTGTGTGTTTTTCCGAAGACTGTTGTTCTGAGTATAATAGTTACATTTGATGCAGACACTCAATACTTAGGCACTGGCATCCAAGATAGGGATGGGAACAGAAAAGAATGAAGATGTCTGTCTGACTACCATCTGTATGTACCGGGCTGTTTTGTACTTGAAGCAGATGAAGGTCAGGTCAGACTGCACATCAGCTCCTCCCGAAGCAGCTTTTGTTATCTAGGACCTCATATTGAAAAGAACATGCATAAGACCTTAGGAACTTTACTTGTTAATGACTAAAAGTAGTGGCCTGTGGAGGACAGATAACAAGGATTTTTATATTAGTTTGCAGGCAGGGAGGTGTATCCCTGCAGTATCTCAATAATGTGTTTTCAGATGTTATTTTAGATTTCTGTTCCTGGAAATTGAAAAAGGGCAGTGAATCAGAAGCCAGCACACAGTACTGTGTGTTGTCTTTATTTTGAGCTACAAATAAGTGCCTCATATCCTTAACTACTGCCCTTTCTTCTGCTCCCCTTCCTCTCCCCACCCTCATCCCTCACCTCCCCTTCTGCTCCATTCTTTATGAAGAAACCATTATCCACCTTTGAGAAGCCCACTGCAGCTTAGTGGAATGGGTAACTTGAACATGAATTTCTGCAATGCACAGTGGCTAGAAGCATATTTCAGGGATTATTTTTTTTCTTATTTGTGGGAAGTGCCTTCTTTCCTAACAATTTCCAGGGCAGACAACTCTAAAGGCCGTCTTGAAAAAGATACACGCAGAGATTACCTTGAGTGCTGTCTTTTGCTCATTATTATCTTTCTCTTTAGCTGTGTTCTGCTGTGGTTTACCCTCTAAGACTGGTATTCATATACTAAAAAAAAAGGCTTGGATTTGTGTATTTAATGCTGCTGGGTGCTTTAGTTATTAGAAGTAATTTCAAGTTCTGGACTCTCAAAAGAAGGCAGAGAGCTAATAAATAGTAAAACCACAAGACTGAAGTCTATCTGTGGGGAAGGTACTGAACTTCATTTATTAACTATGTAAGCATTCTATTTGCCCTAACTCTTCTCAGCTCACTGGAAAAAGCCAGGCAGGTTTGGAAGCTTACAGAGCATAGTAATAACTTTCAGTCTTGGTAAGGCTGTTCTGGAATGAAGCAGGAAATCCACAGGAGAATCAGCACATTAAGTTCAATTTGAATTCTACTGTGTGGTAAAACTTTTCCTGAGCTCAGATGAATTTTGTGGGTTTCTATTTCCCTCCCCTTCCCCCTTGTTTTTTTCCCTTTTATGTATTATGCATTGATACACATTCAGTATTTTTGCCCTGAGATGTGGGACTGGCCATTTTTAAAGGCATATATTAAATGGAAATTTAGATTCAGTTAAAACCCAGGGAAAAAGCTATTAATTCAAAATCTGTTTCTTTTCTTTCACATTACAGAAATTGATTTTGGTAAAAGCCCTTTACACCTAGTGCATTTTGAGAATTAGTGGTGCATCTTTGCAAATGGATTCATTCCTGTATTAGGGGTCAGTCCCAATTCTGAAATATGATTAGATTTTACTAAGTCTGGGAAATCTTGAATTTTTAATCTTCAGGAATGAGGTAACAGTTCTGCTGTGACATTTGGGTAGGAATTAAAGGACTGTCCCAGTTCTTGAAATGGACAAAATCTGCAGGGACAGCCAACCTTAGTAGTGCTTTTTTACCATAGAGTTTTTAAGATGGGCTGTTTCTTTCTGAGGGCAATTCTCTCAGCTGGCATACTCCTGAGAAAATTCAAAACATGTAGATGTGGGCAAAATGTGCAAGTTGAGGTAAACAGAGGGATGGGTCAATATGAGTCTTGCTTGTCATCTGTACCTGGACATGGGAAGGGGTTAAGATTTGAAGTCTGTGCTTTACAGGCTATTGGTTCATGGTTTACAGGCTGCTTCTAGGTGGGATGAAAAACTTGTCTATCTTTGATAAATGAGACTTCTTTTTCTGGTTGGTTTTTTGCAGCTTAGAAGAGGAAAGTTGCCCACGAGTAAACCCTGAGAACATTGAGATGTCTTTTTAGGGCTGTTCATACATTCTTTTCTTGTAGTGCTCAAACTCACTGAAGTCAGTGGAAGATTTGGATAAGGATTCCATGATTAGGTCTTAAGTCTCTTCTAAGAGATATGCATCTGATCCTTTTCCAGGAATCTGAGAAATAGCAGGCTTACCATTTTGCTCTGATTGCTTGCAAATAATAGGTATTTTTACTCTGGTCCGCACATAATCAAAATATACACCTTCAACACTAAACCTGAGAAAAGATGGAGAACACCCAGGCAGATGAGAAGCATAGTAAAGAAAAGGCTCAGTGACAGTATAGAAACTAGTAGGGCTGAATTCACTCTCGAGGGATTTGTTTTGTTTTATAACTTCTATAGGCAACTTAAAATACTGGAAACTTAAAACTTTCTCATAGGTGATAAATATGCCAGCCCAAAACCTTTTCAAAACTATTATTTGGGAATTAGCTATAGAATGTATCAGTTGGTTCACTCCAGTACTGCTCATTACTGCAAAGTTAATAGAAAAATTATTGATTGGTAGTTCAAGCCATACAAACTAACTTTGGGCAATAAGTAGCATACAGAGTTTAACTACCCGTGAGAAAGTGATTTACTGACATAGACATTCCTAGTTTAGGTAGCACAGCCACAGCAGTATCTTTCACACACCACAACAAAGGCTTTGTTGACAGTGTGCCTTATTTATTCTGCAACCTCTGCAATGATGCTACTGGTATGAACCACTCCTATTTTATAAAGAGGAAAATGTCATATCTGTGCTTGTGGAAGTAATTCTGAAACTTCAACCCAAATACCTAAAAGAAAGTTCAGACTGGAGGGCAAAAGGCTGCTTATTCTGTGTGCCGAACTTACTAAGTGTAACACTTCTTCTCATAACCTTCAGTATGACTAATTAGCACAAGCACTATGTGGCTTAGGCTGTGGCTTGTGTAACAAGGTGCAGCTGGAACTCATTTCTAGGCAGTAGCCCAGCTTAGTTACTTTCTTATCATGTGAGCCTGTATATGTGTAATTTATTATGTACATTCTTTGATGGTGCCATTCATATAAATTAGGAGCTCTGGAAACAAACTTACGTTTCTTACACTCTGAAATGATTCTCTAAAATCTTAGTTGTGTCACCCCAAGTACTGGCAGCTTTCCTTCTGTGACTAAGAAAATTACCTCCTCTGTTTTGTTTCCCACAGAATGAACTCAAGTGTATTAGTCGAGGTTTAGAGAAGGAAGAAAGAGAAATAGTGTCAAAGGGAGGACTTCAGAAATCTTGCATGTCTTTCAGTTACATCAGCTTCTTTCTCCCTAGTCTGATTCTTTGGAAAATATAACAGTGAAATATTCACTTTCCTGTTCCCTGTTTTCTTAGAAAAAATTACGGCAGTATTCTGTATCAACCTGCCTTTCCCACTTAAATTGTCATATAAACAATGAGAGCTTTCCACCTTGGATCTCTGTCTTTGAGGAATGCCCAGTGTCTGAACTGTCATCCACAGAAAAAGGAAAACACTTCAGCACAGGTTCACCAACAGGCCAGCCTGAGAAAAAAGTCCTCACAGGTGAAGCCGTGAAGCCCAGTTTCAGTTTAATGCTATAGCATTCTTATCAGTTGATCCTCTTTTGAGCTAAATATCTCCTCCATAATATTATGACATGGGTTATTTGACAGTTGATTTAGAAATACAGCTGCTCAACCAAATTTCATCTGCTGATGTTTGGCTACAACATGAATTTGTTTTGAGCTGTTTATTACCAGTTGGTCATTAGTCACAGATAATGACTGAAAATGAATACTTGAATGCATTCTTCTAAAATTGAAAAACATTTCTGTTTCTAAGCATAATCCACCATCATGCAAGATAGAAGCAACCAAATATTGTACTCTGGTTATAAGGGTACTGCTGATGTATGTCATAACATGCTCTAGGTGTCAGCACTATTAAAATGTCATTTATCTACATAAATGGTAATTTGAAATAACATGCAAAATACCTGGTTTTCAGATAACTGATTTGCTTTTTTGAAATCTTGATACATTTTTGTCCCAGGGCATAATGAATACCAAGAGTTGTACTGTCAGTAAGATTCATTCCACCAGGGAAAGGTAGTGTTATCCTGTCTATTTAAATCAAGAAATAACCTGATTTGTGTTTCAACACAAAAAAGCCTGGCATTAGCTCTCCCCTTGCTACCCTAAAACTTCCACACACTTAATTATTAACAGATACCACCACCCATAAAATATTCATGCTTCATAGCAGCAGTAATTCATTAGTCTTCATCATATAAGTGCAGTTAAACCATCAGCTGAAAGCTGCCTTGCCCGCAGTGACAAACTTTACATAAGCTTTATTAAGATGTCTTGGTATACATGCAGTGCTCTTTGGTGATACCATTGCTATGTTTCAAGCTCCTCAAAAGGCAATCCACGTCAGGAGTGTGAGGTGGATGAATTATTGTGCTGCCTCAGGCAGCACATATTTATAGACCATCTTGGTGTAGCCCATGTGCAGATTCTGCATGCTCTGGGACACAGCAGTGTTCCGTCTTCTTTTACTGACAGTTCTACAACCTCCGGAGCTTCTGGAAGAATCTAGCTGATTATGTCCCAGCTATGAGAATATAAAAATACAATGAAACCCAGTTTTAAGATCTGTTCTCATGCCACAGACTTGAAAAACAAAAATAAATTAGCACTGTGTGTCAAAACTCATCATACACTCCATGATGGGTAAGCAAGGAACTTCAAAGATAAGCAAGCAGAATACTTTTAAGCAGCTGAAGGGTGGATGAAGTAAACAGTTGCTGATTAAATATCCAGGTCACTAATAAAAAAAGGGTTCTTGAATTAATTATCCCCTTTCTGTTTTAATATCTCTGGGATATTAGAACAGTTGCAATGCTTTGATCAATATGAAGGCAGTGAAACTGAGGATCAACTCTGATCTGAGGCCCTCTCAACAGCTTAAGATACAGAGAATACCTGTAGTGATACTGCTCTTGTCTGTGGTACTTTTCTAGTGGTAGAACTCTATTGGATGGATGGCATTTTGAAAGCCTTATTCAGCATTAAACCCTTCATTTTTCCTACATGGTACTAGCAAAGAGTTGCTGATTCTTGACAGCCAGCTAACTAACACAGGAAGGTAAAGATATGCTCCTATTGCACATAGAGGAATACTTGTATTTTGGTGAACAGATGGAGGGAATAGGCCAAGCACCATAATTTTGGCTTCAGTAACAGAACAATTAATCTTCATAATGTAAACTCGCTAAGCTGAGCATTCATAGGTTTGGGTAGCAGTGCCAAATGAACACTCATGAAAGACAAAAGACACTAACCAGCATCCCAGCAAAGCAATTTTGCTTTGTGCAAATTGATGACATGTTTAATAGTGCTCCCAGTATCTGATCGTGGGCAACAACTCCCAGCTGGCCTATGATACAATAAGGTGGTAAGATTTATGAAGAAGTGCAACATTTAGTGCTTGGATTAATCTTTTTCCAGTTTCTCTTTGTGTGGGGAGTGACCACCTTGTAGTGGGCAATGCTGAAAATCCAGTTTTAGGAAAGAGATGCGGAATAATTAAGCAAAATACACCTGCCTAACCACAGAATTTCCCTTTCTACTGAATTCAATACTGATCTACCAGGAAGTCCTTCTCTCTTCCTATCAAAGATGCCTTCCCATCCATTTTTGAACTTCGTTTAGTGACTGAAGTGCATTTACTTTTTGGTATTTTTCTAAGTTCAAGCACACATTCTCAATGCTTTAAAAGCAAGAAAAAGGAAGCCACTGATCTGCAAAAAGTTTTTATTAAAATGTGCACAGATACACACAAAACCTCAGGCCATTCACATGAAGCAATTAAATGGTACCCCATGTCCCTAATGAGCAAGCAGAGAGGTACAATTAACTGATATTTCATTTGTTAAATGAATTGATCTTTAGCAACACAATGCATAAAATTAATTTGGCGTATTGTAACCCTTGCAGATTGGCAGCCCATTCACAGCAGGAGTCTGACAAAATAAGCACAACAGGCTTTTCAATACGTTGCAACTTATCACTAAAACATGTCCCAAGGTATTTCACAATCCATAAAGATTAGCAATTGATCACTCATTACAATCGCCACATATGGTATAGATGTTAACTTGTACAGCATCTTAATTTTCCTTGACCCTAGCTCCATGTTGCTTAGGAGCGGACACTTGTGTGAAGTGGTGAAAGAGTTCAACAGCAGCCAAATATAGCATGCAAAATACTTCTTTTTGGTTTTGTAGGCATGGTATCCTGGTGTGAACTTGCAGTTCTGTGCAATATTCATAATATTTGCGATTTGTGCTCTGAATCAAGTGTTGATTTTCCTTCGGCATCTCAAAGAGTTGTTCCAGGACCAAATGCTGAAAACATATTTGAATTTCTTTGCAGCCACATGCTTTGTAGGCAAGGTTTCTCTTCCCCAGCTGATGGCAAAGACAGAAAGCCCCAAACATAGCTGCTAAAAACCATCCTCATGATTGCTTCATAATTGGCAAGGTGAAAAAAAATGTATGCAGGATATTCTGAGAATCCTTTGCTGAAACTTGCCAGTGCTTTGTAGTGATGTTCATGTGGTTTCCCAAATCCATGATGTAGTACTCAGCTTGGCTAACATGCCTCTTGGCTTTTGTCTGAGCATAAACTCTATGCATCTGAGTTCTTACGCTACAGCTGGAAATCTACTTGATCTGGAATTTCAGGTACATTCTTAAAACCAGAGTTGTCAGCAACAGCAGTACAACCATTAATCACTAGCAACAAAACAGCTGCTTGCTTATGGTTGTTTAGCCACGCAACTGTAGGGGTCTGGGGAAGCTGTGTGTCAGATAGAAATAGAAGCCCACATTTGTAAGACCAAGATATTCTTCATTTGCTGTGGTGCAAAAGGTCTTTTTCAGACCCTGTGGCTTTGTCTACATTGCAAAATAGATCTGGGTTAAGACATGAAATTGAGTAAGATATCATTAATCCTTCACAGTGCTTAGCTCCTGACACCATTTTGGTCTGTGTCAACTAGCACTCTCTGAGACAGCACTGAGGAACAGCTCAAGAAAAAGCATGTGCCAGAGAGTGCTTTCAATGCATTGTGCAAACATTGCTGCACTAGGCTTGCCTCCTTCAGCCCTGCGCTATCTTTCAGCACTCTCCAGTAAGCTTTGTGTGCTCGTATACTCCTACCTGCCCTCGTATCACACTTGGAGAGGCAAAAAGAGACATGTTTTGTCTCCTCCTACAAAAACACCTCACTAAGGTATGGCAGTACAGCCTCTGAGAACTAAAAATCAAACTCCATGAAGAAGCCAGAGGAGAGTGTGGGTGAAGCGCCAGTC
The DNA here is from genome assembly GCA_024733675.1 of Psilopsiagon aymara. Lineage (NCBI taxonomy): Eukaryota > Metazoa > Chordata > Aves > Psittaciformes > Psittacidae > Psilopsiagon > Psilopsiagon aymara. The sequence goes on along the minus strand of JANRGW010054756.1, from coordinate 18,419 downwards.
AGTGGGGATTGTAGCCCATGCCACTTGACATTGAAACGTTCACTGGCTTTGTTTTATTTAAGGCTATAGAAGATAGCCTACACATCTACTTTCTTGGAAGAAAAAGCTACTCTTTGTCAAGATGTGTCTGCAAATCAGCATGATTCTGCTGTGCTGCTGTTCTCCAGTGAACAGACAGGTTGACAGGTCAGGGACTAGTACTAATCACATTTTTTCAGCTCTGTTTTGCAAAGTCTTCTAACTACCTCTGTGTCCACTTTGTTTCTATTCTGTAATGTCAAACTTTTTGTCTATCTGAATGACTACTCTCACAAACTGAAATTTTAAGACTGCTTGAGCAGAATATCACCAAAATACACCTGGTTCTCAACAGGGAAATGCCCTCAGTGTATTAAGCCAAACAACTGGCCATGTACTGAAATAACTTCTGCCTGGAGTTGTTTAGGAAAGAACATTTTTTGAAAAGCGCTGTACTGGGTTTGTCTGAGAATTCTCTTAACAGAAGCCTGTTTGGTGCTGTGTTTTAGATGGTGGAGGCTTACCTGTCAGCTAGGGTCAACCCACCACAGACATCATTCTCTGTCTGCCTGTCCATCTCTTAGAAATCTTTTTGTTTTGAATCCTAACACCGTGCAGAGAATGCCCACAAGCACAGAATGGAAACAGATGAACATGTCTTGGGTATATTAGACAGAACAGTGAGGGTGAAAGAGCATGAGCTTGCCTTCTCTGAGTTTGCAGACTACACACCTGAGTATGCAGGTCCTTAAAGCTTGCAATTCTATTTTGTGTCTGAGTTTAGGAATACTTAGCTGGAAAAAGAAGAGCTATTCACTATTAATGAAAAGAATGCAAGTATAAAAAAGTAATCTAGAGGGAGCCAAAGTAAATTTTCTACTTACAGTATGGAATAACTGTAAACTCTACAGAGAACAGTAAACAACCTCTGCAGTGTCTTATTGAACGTCATAGCTGCACGAATACTGGTGAATGTAATTTTTATAAGATAGCCTGAGGCTGTTTTCCAGGTTGGACAGGCATTATGCTTTGAAAAATTACCCATATCTCAGTGAAGGACAGCCAGAGCAATTCTATACTTACCAACATTGGCTTCTGGAATTGAAAATGATGAATTGCTCAAATTTGGTTCCATTCAATCTTAACCATACTTAATTGTGCTTTTAATCAAAGAGACTTGTTATAAAAACGATGTAAATTCAAGACAGAAAAGAATCTTTAGAGAGTAGGAAAATTATTTATTAAAGACAATCCTGGGCACAGTGCCAAAAGCTATTAAAGTAATCAATATCATTTTGGGGGAAGTAGATGGAGATATAATTTTGTCATCCATACAAATTTTGGCTGCCATCTTGATGACAGTAGAAAACATGAAAGTACCAGAGCTCTCCAAGTCTCCAGTCTGAGGTCAATTAAGTTATTCTGACTTACACTTCAAAAATGATAGTAGAATTTGATCTAATATTATAGGAATTACATGCAGAGAAACTGTTTAATTATCAGAGTTATCAAATACTTTGGACTGTAGAATTAAACCATCTTCTCCAGACTAAGACTCTTGTTCACTGTACAGCCAGCCAAGATTTTAAAAAGGGTTGCCTAGCTCCATGTGGGAAGCATTAAATATCAGCTAATCAGAATACGATTTCAAAATGCAAAATATTCAACTTTCTTCTACTTCTTGCTTGGTTTTCAAAACCATATAGATTAAAAAAATCATTTTAGAGCAGTGAATTAATCTAGATTAAAATAATTCAGCATTGCATCCCATGTTTCCAGATAAGAGCGATTAATACTGATTTTCCAAGATGCCAGCTTAGAAAATTAGAAAATCCCAATAATATTTCCCAGTAACTGAATATGCCGTGAATTAATACCTTTGTTTACATGACTCTGTACAAGTAAGTAAAAACATGAAATAAAAGTGAGAATGACAACACATACATAACTGCAGAGTGCAGCCTGGTAGCCTCCCCCCAAGGGGACCAGAGGGAGGGTCTGTCATCAACCGCACCAACTCTAAATTGGCCCTTGGGCATGGAAGCCAAACCTCAAGGAGGTGAGATGTTCTCAGGGCTCTGACACCTATATTTTGGGACCTTTTCACACACACAATATTGGGGCATGGTAGAAAGTTTTCAGCCGCTTGTATGAAAATTTAACAGATGGACTGGTGTTTTTGGCAGAGTTTGTTTCAGTGGTGGAAATGAGCAGGATGGAGATTCATACTTCTGATACTCAAAATTGAAACTGAGTGTTTTAGTCTGGTGAATGAGGAAGAACCAGAAGGCAGACAACAAACTGAGCTTCCCTCAGCATTTTCAGTGCACAAGAGTGGAATGAAATGTACTTGTGGAAGCCATGAAGGAGGCTGCAATGGATAAAACAGAAGATGAAGAAAGCCTAGGGTGGGTGGTGTGGAAGTGGAAAGACTTTGTCTTAGAGATACTGTGAAACAAGACTAATTAAAGCTTTAGGTGGGACTCCACTGAGAAGTCTGAGGAAGTGCTCTGTCATGGCTAATTGCAGAGAAGCTGCTGAACCAGGTGACAGTGACAAGGTTATTGGTAGTTTTAATTGCTGCGGAGGAAAGGTTCATAAGTCATTATGAAAAGCTATAAGCTATGGCATGGTTTGCTACAAAACATGAAATGGCTTCGTGCTTTTTAAACAGTGATTAAAATGACCATACCATTAATAGAATTTAATATCTTAGATACAGCCTAGCATTTTTCTGCTATCTCTATGTGCAAAGACAGCTTAGTTCTAGACACCACTGGTTTAAATTCAAAGAATGCAAGAGAAAACAGCAGTGTGATATCAATGGCTGTCATCCTATGGAAAGTGTTTTTTTCTAAGCAATGTTTTAATATTGCAGCTCGTGGCTAATCTGAAAATGCAACTGATTCCTGCATGAGGGACTGACATTATTTTGTTGGTGTTTGCAAACTTAGAAGTTGTGTCTGACATATTGCAGTGCTAGGAAATCAGACACACTACCAGCTTGAGACACATGCAAATGACAGATTTCTCTTTATGATATGGTAGCAAGCAAACATTTTAAATAATCCATGTTAATTTTTTCTCTAAAGTAACTCGATTTTACCAATAAAGCTGCAAAAATTTACGTAAGCCTACATTCTCATTTATATCTATGGTTGGCAAGTTCAAAAAGTGCTGTTCAATCAGAACATAATAATCTACTTCACTTTGCATTGGGGTAGATAAGTACAACTGATTTAAGATCACAGAATCATTTAGATCGGAAAGACCATTAAGATCATGGAGTCCAGCCTTAAGCCTAACACCGCCAAGTCCCTAAACCATGTACCTAAGTGCCACATCTATGTATTCTTTAAATACCTCCAGGGATAGTGAATCAGCCACTTCCCTGATGATGAATTAGGTCTGTGCATTTGTCAAAAGCCTACGTGTCAGAACCAGCCATGCATGACTGGTGCTGAAGGAAGGAAATGAGCTGACAAAATGGCAAGAATTTGGAGGAACTGTCAAACAGTTCTGTTAGAAAACTTCAGTCAAGAGAGGCTGCAGTTTGGAATTAGAGCTTTTTGTTCAGTGACCACGGATTCAAACAGTTCATTATGTCATTTGTGGGGTTATAGGTTCAAAGTACCTTGACTAAATCACTGGCTTTTAAAAAACTTAACTTGGCTTTACTATATGATGACTACATTTACATTGAGTTTTTGAGATAGTGCTGACCATTCTCTCTGACTTCACACAGACATACATCAGGCTATATCAGGAGTCAGATTCTAACTGAGGCTCTTGATATTAGGCAGATTTAGCTGTAGGTATAAACCAAGGCAATAGTTTCTTCATTCATCTTTTCTTACCATATACAGATTTTGTGTGTTTAATCCCAGTGATTGTTTCTTTTTTAACTTCAAAGGTCTATTGTTGGATTACAATAATATTGTTAGGGGGGGCTGTTTGATGCTCTCTACACAAAAGATCTTGTTACTGCTTGCTTGTGTAATTTACAGTTTGAATGCCACAATACCATTCCTTATTATTTGTATCTCCTTCCACATTTGTTATTACTAAAGAAATTTACTGTCTATGTGATATTCTTATTATCATTAGGGAAATCCTCATAGATATTTCCTGCCTGAAGTCATGAGCTGAGCATTGCTACAAAAATTGAAAAAGAAAAGAAGAAAAATAAAGATAAGCAGCAGTTTGAGGCAAATTCATGAAAGGTTGGTGAAGTATAAAGTTTTGAGCAATTTAGAGAGGCTAAATGTCAGGACTTCCTCGCATGATTAGAAATATTTTAATTCTTAAGGGAAAGAAGTTATAATTCAAAGCATATAGTTGAAAATATGTTAACTGATTTAGTAAGATGAGCCAAAGGGGCTCTCTAAAGTAACAAAAAAAGCTATGTGCATATATTATATTTCTGCTGCACAGAGTTCTTCTACTGTGTGAGTCATAAGCCACTGGGAGGTCTTGAGAAGATCTCTAGCAGTTTTTTTCTTGAAATGGTGGGCTGGAGAATTAGAGAAACATAATACCTAATTAAATGTAGTTGATGCTATACTTAAGCATGTTCCAGCATTCAACTAGACTTTACTGGATTGAGAACACTGTTATCTCACGGATACGATGCCATTTTCACCACCGTGTAGTGCAGAGATATTTATACTCATTTTTAATAAGTTAGTTTGGTTTCTTTTGAAAGCAGTTGAAAGTCCTCCATTGTAAAGAACTTTTTTAACATCCTAGCATTCCTTGTGATTTAATTTCTCTAAATCTTCCATAATTTATTTTCTACTCTTTTTGAGCCTTAGCCATTAGAAATGGACACATTACTCTAATGGCATTAGCATGGACACCAAAAGCAGAAATGCTTTAATCTACACAGTCTTGAGTTCCAAGCTGAAAGAGATCATTTCCTTCTTGTTCTTGGTCATAGCTTCACAATGAGTGCACTCATAATGATCTGACCATACATTGCAGAATATAGTATTTTTAAGGCATTGCATATAGTCTCCTTCCCCCCAAGTAATATATTTCATATTCTCTTGATGATATGAGCAGTTAATTCGGTTGCTTACTTTTTTCCCCCCACATATCGACATTTCACCCAGCAGCCTGGTTTAACTTTTGCCAGTAATCTGTCCCTGTAATTATTTTCCAGCTCTCCAATCTCACCTTCAATTTTTATTCGTGATTTTATATCTTCTTTTATGTTCAGAGTCTCTACTTCAGAGTGAGGGATAAAAACCTTAAGAAATGAAGATTCTGTACGTGTAATTTGAATTCTCTCAAAGTCTTTTTTGATAAAAATGCCACAAAGCAATTTATTAAATCAACATTTTCCTTTTTTTTGGTGGGGGTGTATTTGTACTGCAAGCTGTAATGCCATCAAACAATCAAGTTAATGAAAATGTCCAATGTTTTTACCCCGGCTGCTTAGCTGTAATTACACTTTCACAAATAATTCCTCCATACTAGAGTCCTTTCCAGTCATTCTAGCCTCTTGGCCAAGACCAATGCCAGACTGAAAGTCTCTGAGAGGTGTTATTAATACTGTCGTAGCACAGATTTTCTTCCATTATCTCAAATTTTGCCAAGGCTCAAAAAACTATAGACCAATGGTGTTAATGACTCGGAGAAGTCACAGAATCACAGAACGGTTGAGGTTGGAAGGGAAGTCTGGAGGTCATCTTGTCCAACTGTCGTGCTTGAGCACTACCACCTAAAGCAGGCTGCCCAGGACCATGTCTGGATGGCCTTTAAATACATCCAAGCAGGGTGGCTCCACAACCTCCTTGGGCTCTCTGTACCAGTGCTGCACAGTAAAAAAGTGTTTCCCAATGTTTAAACAGAACCTTCTATGTTTCAGCTTGTGCCCACTGCTTCTAGTCCTCCTGGACACCACTGGAAGTAGCCTGGCTCTAATTTTTTTTTATACCCCCCCTTCATATATTTTTACATATTGATGAGTTCCCCTCCGTGAACCTTCTCTTCTCCAGAATGAATAGTCCTAGTTTGCTCAGCCTTCTGTCATAAAAGAGATATTCCAGTCTTTTATTCATCTTCCTGGCCATTTGTTTGACTCTCTCCAGTAGCTCCATATTTTTCTTGTACAGGGGAGCCCAGAACTAGATAGAGTGCTGCAGATGTAGCCTCATCAGGGCAGAGTACAGCAGAAGGATCAACTTCCATGACCTGCTGGCAGTATTCTTCCCAATGTAGCCCAGGATACTGCTGTCTTCTTTGCCACAAAGGCACATTGCTGGCTCACATTCAACTTGCTGTTCACCATGAGCCACAGTCTTGTTCTGCAAAGCAGCTTCCCTCTGCTACCTGTACTGCAGAACTCTCACAATTCTTAGCTGATCATTAACCAGATATGGGAAAACCCATTAACTTTAATATCTACTGTTGAATATTATTCTGGATTACTTATTGATGGAATTAATAGTATTCCATTATTATTGAAAAGATACTTATATTTAAATATAAGTGATTTGGATATACTTAGTTTTAGCAATAACAAAAATATATGATGCTATAATTAAATAGAATTAGAATTAAACTTGGCTAGGGATGTTTAGAATTAAACTTGGCTAGGGATGTTACGGACAGCAGGAAGGGATACTATAGGTTTATAGCGAATAAAAGACAGATGAGGGACAACGTGGGCCCTTTCCAGAAACTATTGGGAGAACTGGCACCCCTGGATTTGGAGAAGGCTGAGGTTCTTAATGACTTCTTTGCCTTGGTCTTCACCGGCAAATGCTCTGACCACACCACGCAAGTCTTGGAAGGCAGACACAGGGACTGTGAGAATGAAGACCCTGGGTCCGCTACAGGAGAGGATCTGGTTTGAGACCATCTAAAGAACCTGAACGTATACAAGTCCATGTGACCTGATGAAATCCATCTGCAGGTTATGAAGGAGCTGGCAAATGAAGTTGCTAAGCCACTGTCCATCATGTTTGAAAAATCATGGCACTCAGGTGAAGTTCCCGATGACTACAAAAAGAGAAATATAACCCCCATTTTCAAGAAGGGGAAAATGGATGAGATGGGGAACTACAGAGCAGTCAGCCTCACCTCTGTG
>JANRGW010054756.1:0-10101 GCA_024733675.1 Psilopsiagon aymara | reverse complement strand
CATAAAAAGGACATGGAACTGTTGGAACAAGTCCAGAGGAGGGTCATGAGGATGATCAGGGGACTGGAGCACCTCCCGTATGAAGGTAGAAGATAGGCTGAGAAAGTTATGGGCTGTTCAGCCTGGAGAAGAGAAGGCTGTGTGGAGACCTCATAGCAGCCTTCCAGTATCTGAGGGGGCCTATAGAGATGCTGGGGAGGGACTCTTCATTAGGGACTGTAGTGACGGGAAAAGGGGTAATGGGTTCAAACTTAAACAGGGGAAGTTTAGATTGGATCTGAGGAAGAAATACTTTAGGGTAAGGGTGGTGAGGCACTGGAATGGGCTGCCCAGGGAAGCTGTGAATGCTCTATCCCTGGCAGTGTTCAAGGCCAGGTTGGATAGAGCCTCGGGTAACATGGGCGTGAGGTGTCCCTGCCCATGTCGGTGGGGTTGGAACTAGATGATCTTAAGGTCCTTTCCAACCCTAACTATTCTGTTATTCTATGATTCTATTTGAATCTTTCCTGGATGGGCACATCTGAAGAACAGTAATGAGAAGGTCCTCCTTTACTAACATTTGCTCTCATTATGAAATCTCACAGTGATCGCTTATCTGCTGCTTCTAGGCAACATCTACCTGCTTCCTGTAAATCAAAGTAAGTAACAAGATCTTGAACATCATCAATAAGCTAATATTTCACTGCAATGCTTCATCTTTTAAACCACACATATACACGCTGCCATTACTGGCATGGCTTTATGCTTGAAAAAGGTCTTTTTTTATAGGATAAATACCTTATTGCAAATCTGAGCAAAAGAGAGGTAATGACGAAGTTTGCAGGAACCCATTTGGGAGAAGCTGTAATGTGGTCTGCTTTGGATAAATGTTTACACCCACATTTGGCTTTGGCAAGCATACAGAACCCTGAGCAGTGGTGAGTAATACTTCCTGGGATTTCTTGTGTGCTAGGAGACTTTTCTCACTCTGAAGTAATAACATGATTTCAGATATTTGTGTCTTTGTTTCATCTTCTGAGATATAATGAGACATTATAAATGGGCATGAAATCTCAAATACTCAGGAAAATTCATCTGCTTCAGTATGATGCACTATTTTTCCTCAGCAACACAGCTTACCTCAAACTCTTCAAATGCTGTTCATTGCATAGACTTCCCTCCAAGGGAAAAAAACAAGGTCAGATTATTATCTCCAAGTGTTTGCTAACTAGAGCCCAGGAAATCTAATATTTCAACTAACAGTGATGAAGAACTAAGGATTAAGAAGCTTACTCCTCTGATGCAATAAAGCTGTCTTCAAAAACTTAATTCTTCTTGTGCTGTGACATCTTATTGTTTTTAATAGGACATGGCAATGAACTAGGTGAATCTAAGAGGAGGAGCAGGAACTAATACCTAACTGCAATGAGCTAGGTGAATCTAAGAGGAGAAGCAGGAACTAATACCTAACTGATGGAACTGCCATCTGTCACGTGGCCTGAGTTTTCAGCTTTCACTCTTATATTTCTATCAGCTTTACTGGGAATTTCACTTGTGTGGAAGGACAAATATGTGCATCATTATTCAAATCTCTTTCAAATCTTGTAACTCAATTATCACAGGAATAATTGTGACTCCATTTCAAAGTAATTGATACAGTAGATTCAATTACATTTTGCAAGGTGGAACTCACAAAAATCCTAAACTTACCTTCTGGCTTCATTTTGGTGTCAATAGCAAGAATCAAAACTGTGCTATGCACCTCTACTTAGCATTGCATTTATCACCTGAATAGTATAAAATCCAAGCAATCCATTTTCTTTGTTTTATGGTACTGTCATGTACAATATCTCTTGCTGTTTATCTTATTTTTGCTGAACATGCCCATGTTTACTGTACTTAGAGACTTTAATTTAAGCCCTGACATAGTTGTACTGTGTGCTGCACTAACACGCAATAAAAGCCTTTGTCTCACAGGGACTGTTATCTAAGGGCAAACAACAGGCAGAATGTTCATAAGGGAATGGAAGGCATGTCATGTGACTCATCCAAAGTCATACAGGAGCTTTGTGTGAGAGCTTGGAACAGAATTCAGATTTGTAATGTCCCCGTTTTATTCTCTATCTTCTGGATCCATATGCCTCTCAGCATTGGTCAGAAACTGGGAAGAGATTGTTTTTCTCACCATGATCACAGTGGATGTTGCTTTGTATCAAAGGCATGAATTTTACAGAATTCCATTTCCCCAACACAGACAGAATATCCATTATTTTTTCTTTCAACTTTAGTCCAGTGGAAATAGACTAAAAATCTTCAGTAGGATCAGTATCTTTCTGAGTCTCATATCCAAATTAACCAGTGGAATGCTGGTTGCATAGCATGTTATTGTTTTGTGTTGCCTTGCAGAGTCATTCCTCATATAAGATTAGTTGCGACGCCTTCATTATCACTTTGATGGAACATGTTTTGACTGAACACAATTTTTTCAGACAATCTTCTAGATTCATAAACAGTGTGACTTATATTAACCTCTCCCAGTATGCACATCTGAATATATTTTTTGTCAAATATGATATTCTAAAAGCTAGACAGTGATTTTCTTTCTTTCAGTTCTGAAATAAAAGAAACACAATTTGTCACCTACTCTGCTAATGTAAGAATGGTATAAGCAGATCAAATAAGTTGCTTGTTTCTCTGCAAGATGTTAAGATGTAACAGATTTTTGCTGTCTGGTGCTGATAAGCCATTTATATATTCATTACTCACATACCATCACTCATTGATAGGAAAACCATGAACTCTTTATTTCATAATGTTGCTCCTTATGCAGTGTACCCAGTTAAAACCATATCTTCACATTTCTTTGTTTTAAAACTCTTTATGACCATTATATCAAGTCTCCTATCAAACAAGGCAAAGTTCTAAGCAAATATTGCACCTCATTTCAGCAGATATACTTCTACTGCTTGTTCTTATAAATGAAAAAAGAAAAAGAAATACTGGTCCTTGTAGAATGAAAATCTCTGCATTAATCTTCTGGAAAACCATTACTGAGAGAAATGCACTTGTGTTCATTCAAAGCTTATCCTAGTTATTTTTAACCTGACACCAGGAGCATAATATTTTTTTTGCTTTTGAACATCTGCATTAACAACATGGAACTTGCCACAGTTATTTGGCCTAATTCACTGCTAAGGCTGAAAAGCCTGTTCTCTTCAGTTAAAAATTCTAATCTGGTTTATTCATTTTCCTTTTCTTTGCAGGGGAAGAAGTAGTATGAAGATAAATGGCTTTCCCTGACTTTGGTATTGAAGTACTTTTTACACATTGGTCTCTTAAATAGTACAAGAACTACTCAAACAAAATTCCATTGTCTTCAATGTGACTCATGTGCATAAAACTAAGCCTGACTATATCTTTTATAGGATCTAGGCCACACTCTTAAGTGCTCCTATTGACAGACAAGAAATAGAGGCATGCATGCAAGTCACTTCTTTTCCTTTTTGTTTCCTTCAGTTCTTTCTGTGCTTTGACTAATTTTTGACTAATGGCTTCTCATTTAAACAGTAGAGACTCATTTAAACAGTAGAGATCATAAATCTGGAAAATACTTGCATATGGTACCTGCTTTTACATATGATTCAAACCTGCTGACTTCAGTTGTCCCACTAGAATTAAAAATCAGACTCTAAAGCTTGGCATAGACTTTAGAGTAATCTTGTTTACTTACAGAAAGTCATGTTTCTCTAAACAGTGTGCAACTGCTTTCTTTCAAAATCCACAAATTGCTTGTCCCTCTTCTCTACAACCTGTGTCTTGTCTATGTTCTCAGTTCCTCACTCTTGCAATTGCTTCTCCTGCACAGGGTGCAACCGGTGAACCAGGACCCCTGCAATGACAATAACTACAACTGCTGACATAGGTAGTTCTTCTCTGTGCTGGTGATGCAGCCCCATTTACTTACTACAGAATGGGACTGGATTGCTCCAGCTGAGCCAGAAAGTGCTCTTGCCATCCACTGGCCTCAGGGAGGCTTGTCATTCACTTTGGATCCCATCCTCCTCCTCACTGTTACTATAATTTTCCTAGTTAACTTACATAAATTAACTGCTTGCACTTAACTAAAAGCCTAGTTGTGAACTGGATGCTGTTTATGACTGGAGAGATCACTCATCTACACTATATTCTCTATTTCCTATATATAACACAAAGATATATTACATATTCTGTTGGGAACAGGTATGACAGCTAAATAGCCTATTAGACCAATTCTGCATGGTGCATTTCATTGAAAATCTACCAATATTTTCAAGAACTAGCAAAACCAATAATTTTAGTAAATAAAGACGTGCACCAGCTTCTTTTAAGTGTAGGAGGAAGTAAGCTGTGTGCGTCACTCTAACCTCACACTTTTCTTGATGAGGGGAAAATCTGAGTTCTGGTTTTTGTCCCAAGACTACATATGAAAAAGCAGTAGAATAAAATGTGTAAACAGTCTAAAAAAGGGACTGGAACTCAGGTGTCCATCCTTTTATTAACTCTTCTAACCCTAAGCACTCATTTGCCACTCCATATACACTGTGTTTTTCAAGCGATTCTTCAACTAGTTCTTAAAAAACGGAGTGGTTTCACTGATGTATCTTGGTTCTCTCCACTATAGTAGTCCACATAGCTACATGGTGTGCTGTGAAGGTCTGCCATAGAATCAGAAAGGAATTTAGGTGTTATCACTGTCATATTTTGCTGCTGCCTTCAGGAGACCCATTTCTACACAAGTGATCTAACAGAACTTAACTCTGGAAGCGAAATCATGGCTTCACAGTTATGTGCTTGGAGGCACTGTCACATACCTTAGATTTAGGTACTTAAATAATGCAGAAATAACTCTTTCATGGCTTGAAGAGGAAGACTTTAAGACTGATAATTCACTTCACCCAGATCTAACACTTCTATGTGATACTGCCTTGAACTGCCCTGTACACTGTAAAAATATATCCTAGTTAGATGCTCTAGTATTCAGGATGACAGCAATTTAGTCTGATGGCAGCACTTTACTCTAGCCTGAATTTCAGCTGCAAGACAACCTAAGGAGCACATGCTTCTTACAGCATGAGCTGAACAAATAATTAAAGGTTACTGTTCTTTAAAAGGATGGTGGTTATCCAGTAGTAGTAATTCTATGTCTATGGAGGACAGGCATACAGGAGGTTACATCCAAGGCTAAGGGTTAGGGTTTAAAACAGCGGGCACTGAAGAATCTATGATTGTGGCTGAATACTGCAAGATATAAAGATGCTGAAGACAGCAAGACAATTGCTTTCTGATTAATTCTGAGGATAAGGTTAAGGCTAGTCATTAAATCCTGCAAGATACATAGGAAAACAATGAGAAATGGCACAGTGACTGCATGGACAAATGCTTTCTGTTCTGAGGCAACACCATGTCTATGACAGGCCATATCAAACAAGGCAGAGTAAGTGTTAGACTGAAAAGCCTACCAGATCCTCCAGAGCAAAAACATGGAACTGAGAAACTAGTAGGTAGTAATTGATTAGACAGGTGTGGATGTCCATGCTACTTGTGCAGCCAGGGATGTGCTTAATGCAACTGCTAATAGGTGCTTCAGGTTTCAATGCACTGATCTAGATTATCAGCTGTTGCCAGCAATGTACCAGCACCCTGGGACAGCTACCTACTGCTGGATTTTGGTTAAGGGAAACATTTTGCCTAAACTTTGTGCTAAGACTTGTATTTTGTTCCAAGTTCGAGCAAGACCTAGATGGCTAAGTTTAGGACCGGTGGCAGAATGGCTAAAATCCCTACCAACAACATGGTAAGGTATAGCACGGTGAAGTACAAACCAAACCTGAGGACTATTTTTACAGATGGGTCTCATGTTAAATAGTTCAGTTGTGGATGGAAGTAGGAGTGAAGCTTTCGGTTAATTAACAGGTCATGCAAAATCCTCAAGTAAGATAAGGATTAGCAAAAACCAGCCAACATTTTTTATGTTTAGTTGCAGGCTGGATCAGCATATAGACTTAGTTGCGACATAGGGTTTGTGGTGATACTCACACCAGTATGGATCAAAAGGCTTGCTCTTCTGATGGATTTTGAAAAATACCCGAGTGTCGTGATGAGGGCAGGTAGGTTGTAGAATAAGTAAATAGTGGTCCTCTCAGTAGGTGTATAAGTAGATGCATCCATGAAAACTGAGGCCTCAATGAACCCAGTCCTAACTTTGACAATTCACGAGCCATATCTCTCTACTTCTGTAAGGCAAGTGTACATCTTGCCTTACAAGTATTATAAGATGAAACAACAGTTTTGCCCTTCACTGCCAGTTAATCAAATTCTAGCTGCTAACCAGCTGCTAACCTACCATCCAGCTGTAGTCTAGTATCCCATATCTGCTCCAAAAATACCCATGAAAAGTTACTTAAGTGGGTATCAGCCCCCATCTTTGTTATCTTTGTTCACTTAAACTGCAACTTTATCATCTTTCTTACTAATCCCAAGTCTAGTCTAAACCTGACTTGAATGGCAGCTTAGCAGTACTTCAGAAGTAGTAAATTATTCGGCCATGCAGGTTTCCACATTCCTTTGAGCCATTCTTAGGATGATAACTTCAGATGGGGTTAGGTATGGCTAAAAGGGCCATAAAGCAATGGCAGTCTTGGTTTAACTATTTAACTTTCTGTTTCACTGAATAGCATTTCTAGAAAGTGTAAAACCATCTTTTTTTTAATAGTGTTAAATATTTTCCATAGTTTTTTTCTTTTTTTTTTTAAATATGAAAACATTTTATGTATGGAGGAAAACTATACAACAAGTAATAACTCCTTAAGAATGGAGTAACAGACAACAATTTGTAGATTTGTTTCAGCAACTTGTCAAGCCTAAGAATTTCCTTCATTTTGTGTACCCAAATGCTGCAAATGTTTTGGGTCCAAATTCTCTGCTGATATAGAATTGGAAGAAATCTTTTGGCTTAAAATAATTATAATTCTAAAAGTTTAGCTGTCTCATTTACTGTAACTGGCTCTGCTAAAATGGAAAACTGCTGCAAATTGGACTGCCCATTTTGAAACTCAAGAACATCACAGCTGAAAATACTATAATGAAAAAACGTGAAATAAATTAGATAGGTCTGGACCAAAGGTATTATGAATTCATTGTAAGGGAAAAAAGAATGAAAGCTAAAATGTGAAAATACTAAGTATTTGATTCATGCAAACTTGCATAATCCTCAAGCAATCCTGCTTATAGCCAACTGATTAAATATTTATAGAAAACCAATTTATAATATTGGTTAATATGACAGAAAAGTGATTCAACCTATTCATTAATGTCAGAAAAATTTAATCAACAAAATGTTACAGACAGATGGGAATTCACATTTCTTTTGAAGCTTTTAGTTTGTTTTATTTAGTTTTTTATTGGTCAACTCACCAACTGTGTATTTCCCAAACACTAGACTATACAGCTAATAGGCCTTATCTCTTTTAATGTTTCTTTCGCATGTTCCAGCTATGTGAGCTTGGGGAATCTAGGCCATCCAGGTGTGTTTTATTTGCATCCAAATGGCATGAAAATCTGTAAAAGTTTTGCTTTTATTTTTGTACTCTACTGATAGTGGGTTCATGCTGTTATATAAAAATTCCACAGTCTCCAAGGGCAAGTCCAGTATTTGCTGTGCATAAGTGAAGTCTTGTTTGGGGTTTTGGTTGTTTTATTTACATTAAAGGCATGCATGACACAATTATTCCTGTAACTACAAATAAAATAGCTTAGTTAAGAAATCACTATCAGTCAGGACACTGGTTATCCCTTTTGTGTCAGGCAGAATAGTTAGCCTGGGCAAAGCACCTCAGTGACAGGGTGTTACTGCAGCTAGAACGTAAAACACAAATCAACACTTCAGAAGTAAGAAAATACAGCACCACCTTTTCTGCTGCTGTTGCTACAGATTGTTTTTATATTAAGCTAGGTATCTGTGTTTAGGAAATGTAGTTAGCTTAAATTCCTTGCAGCTGCTATGACTAGGTAATAGGTACATCACTTAAAATTCAATGGAAATACATACAAATTGACTCAAAAGTCTCTAATTTCACATATAAAGTGATGGGCTCTGAGTTAAACTTTGCCTTTCAGGAACAATATCTAGGGATTATAACTTTTATGACTTGGGGTTTAACTAGATGACCTTTGAAGGTCCCTTCCAACCCAAACTATTCTGTGATTCTATGATTTGATTATTATGATAGAGGGTTCCAAGACAATGCCTTATCAGCGCTGTTTTAGTTCCTGAAATCAATCAAAACAGCCAATAAACCACTAGGAAATTTTAATAAACTGACATTTTTAGTGTCTCTGACATTGTGTACATCCGTAGTATGTTTGTATCTCTAACACTGCAAGGCATTCCCTTCTTTCCTTGATCTCAGAAAGAATGGAATACAGAGATCTGAAGGCAACAAGAAAGAACAACATATGGAAGAGCTACATATTGGAAATTACTAAATAATATCACTGTAAAATCATGAGCAGCATGGAAACATTATATAAGTATGTATCACTTGTGGATAAAAATGAAGGACATGGAAAGAAGAGTATAGAATCTGTTTCCAAACAGAAAAGGTGACTTTTTGTGCAGCAGGCAACTGAGCTCTTGAGTTAGAGGTTACTTGTTAGGTCAAGTTCATGGATGAGAACTCTATTAATGGCTACTACAAATACAGATGTAGTGCCTGAGCTGAAAGTGTCTATAAGATGGAGAAGCACTGCTGAGAAGTAACATACTGGCTTACCTTGTTCTTCTGCTGCTCCTGAGAGACCTGCTCTTGGTCTCTGTTGGAATTAGTCCTGGGTTTGGTCTGATTTATGTATTTTTGCTCTTCATGCTCTTTACCAATTCAGAAAATACCTCCCTACCAGTATTACTAGTATTTGTATCTGATTAAATTTTCTTAGAATGTCCATGGAGCCATGAAATTAATGATTTTTTTAATCGCAATTAGAAAACCCCAAAGAAGAGGGCAACTGGACCAAATACAGGATGGATCCCCAGGGCTGTATTAATGGAATGCTAAGTGCTTGGATTTTCCTAGGAAAATTCATGGAAACAGTCAGGCTAATCTATAGAAATAGAAATATGCCTTAACTACCTGAGGTAATTTGAAGGTATCACAAGCCTGTGGCAGATGGTGAGTTAGAGAGAAGAAGTGTTCTTATTTATTTTTGTTCACTGGTAGGCTTTTATGCAGCTCTATCAATTTAGTAACAGTGTGACTCACACAAAAATTAATGAACATAACCTGTCAACAACCTTCCGAGGCAAGCGAGTACTATCGTGTGATATCTGCAGACCTCTGAGGTACAGCTTTACCCTTCATTGCCCCCAGCCACAGGCACAGATAGGTCCACAACTAAAAGCGTGGTTTTACTTTCATGTTCACACATGAAAAGGCATAGGTCATAATGCTGCTTTTTTTATTGTGGACCTTGCAGGAGAGGTTGGCTTCCCTCAGCTGCACATACCTGAAACTGCAAAAAAATGGACCCAGCTTCAAGGTGATCTGATACAGCTCCTTCAGACTCCTGACAGCACAGAGAGTTGCAACACAGAGAGCTATAGTTAAAGATTTTTTAAAATCATTTATATTTCAGCCTGGAGAAGAGAAAGCTCTGGGGAGAACTTATTGCAGCCTTTCAGTTCTTAAAAGGGGCCTGTGAGAAAGATGGGGACTTTATAGCAAGGCTTGATCTGAAAAGATGAGTGATGGTTTTAAACTAAGAGGGGAGATTAAGGCTGGATGTGAGATAAAAATGAAATTCTTTACACTGAGAGTGGTAAAACACTGGTGCAGGTTGCCCAGAGAGGTGGTGGATCTGCCATTCAAGGCCAGGGAGGATGTGATTCTGGCAGCCTGGTCTAGTTGGGGATGCTCCTGCTCATTGCATGGGGGTTGGACTACATGACTTTTGAAGGTCCCTTCCAACCCATTCTGTGATTCTATGATGTTTTGTCACTGTCCTGTATGTTTTATTCAGCCTATCTCTCAGGGCCCTTTACCGGGGGAAGCCGGTCATTTTACCCCCCGTACACAGAGTAACCCGTGC
>JANRGW010054753.1:0-59895 GCA_024733675.1 Psilopsiagon aymara | reverse complement strand
GCTGCCCCTGTGCGAGCGCGGCGGCGGCGGCGGCAGGCGGAGAGATGATCGCGGAGTTGTTGAGCAGCTCCCTGGGGCTCGCCCTGTACCTCAACACCCTGGGCGCCGACTTCTGCTACGATGACAGGTAGGGCGGGGAGCGGCGGGGCCGGGCGGGCGGATGGGGTCTGCCCACCTACCGGGAGCAGGGCGGCAGCCGCCCCCCGCGGGGCACCGAAGGCGGCGCCGAAGGGTCCCGGCCGTTCCTCGGCTCCGGTTGGCCGCGTTGGCGCCGGGGCTGTGACAGCTCCCGCGCGGGCTTGGTTTCCTCCAGCCCTTCCTTCCCAGTGAGACGGGACCGGCTGCTTTAACTTATCGTGTCCCGGGCTGCTCCCATACGGGCGGTGGCACCGAGGTGCTCGGCCGCCTCCCGGCACCCGCCCCGCCGGGACCGAGCTCAGAGCGGGAAGTTGCTGTTCGCTGTCGGGCTCCTCTGGGCGGCTGCGGGGACCGGAGCCCGTCCGCCGATGGGCAGGGGAGCAGCCGGACTGGGCTGGGGTGGGCTCCCTACCTGCTCCTTTCCTGGGCATACCTGCCTTCAGCAGCAGTCGGGGAAGAGTCCGATCTGTGCCTTTTCCGGTGCCTTAATCTTATCACAATTAAAACAGATGCGTAATTAAAATGTATTATGAAGAGCAGCGCGCCTGGCTAAACTTATTAACCGTCCTGGAGTGATTCATGCTCCGTTGGAATTGACCCATCCGAAAGTGAGCACGGGTTGACTTTGACAGTTTTTCACCAGCCTCCCCTCTCCTTGATGGCGAGCGGGCTGCCGGGCAGTTTCCCCGGCTGCCGAGGCAGCCCGGGTCGGATCCTCCCCGGTGGCGGCAACCGGCCGTCCCGCCGCTTGCGTGGCTGGGGGGGATCGTGGGGGGGGGAGTGCTTGAGTCCCTCTGCATGTGAACTGTGACGGGGCCCCTCTTCGCCACTCCGGTTCGTGGTACCGACTAACTCCCCGAGGGGCTGTCAGAGGGGGTTGGTGCCTTGAAGCCTCCCTTGTGAGAAAAGGAACGCGAGAAAGCACGGGGAAGGGGTGGAGGTAGGGCGGTTGGGGGTTGTCAGGGATGCATCTGAGCGGAAAAATGTTGCTGGATGAGCTGAACTTCCAGGCGCGCTGGTGGGATGCGAAAGGGTCAGTTATGTCTTTGATTAGGCATTTGCCTTGGGAAATAACCTGCCTGTCCTGGAGTCAATTAGTTACTAAACTTGGAATTTTCCTTCCTTAAGCTGTATTACGGTGCACCTGCCGTGTTTAAGGATCTGTCACCGCCTCCAGAATGCCGTCACCCTCCAAGCCCCCTTTGTTTTCGAGGGTTGCTACTATTAAACCTATTATGCTGGAAGTAAATGCCAAGTGTTAGTCGTGCTCTAGGTCTCCGGCTGGGAACAGTGTCGGCTGCAAGAATGTGGCGATTCAGGCTTCAGGTCATTTACATGCGCTCGAAGACTTTGTGAAGCAGTTAAGTGTTTTGAGGTTTTTGTGAGTCCCAATTATATACAACGATTTTTCTTAAACCTATTTTAGCATTTCAAAGCTTCATTCACAAACAGTAAAAGAAAAAATATCTGCCATTCTCCTGAAATGCAAAGTTTGAGTTGAGATCAGTAGCCAGTAGTGAATATTTTGACACAGTGACACTATTTTAAACGCTTGTTGTAGTTAAGAACTGCAGGAGTTGTGGAATATTTACATAACCCTAAGTAGCCTATGTTGCAATATTAGGCAAAACTGGGTTGTTTAAGGACATGCTTATAAGCCTGTGCTGCAAGCCAGTTCAAACTAATTGGTGTTATTGATCAAGGGTTATCTTGATCTCATCTGCATGTGCTTCAGTGCAGGTAAAACCCAGTGATACCTGAGTGTCATCTCGGGAAGGATGGAAAAGAACCATGCACTGTCTTCACTAGTACTTATCCCAGACTATAGGAGGTGTTCTAAAATACTGCTTTATGTGTTTACCTCCTAACTAACTAAAGTACTTCTCGTTGTTCAGCTAAGATTTAGGCATTCACTGGAGTGCTCTGAAAGCCAGTTAATGGCACTTCTGTTTGCAGGGTCATCTACTTAGGACATTTTTCAACTACAGCACTGGAAGGGCCAAAGCAGAAAGGGCTATTGCATGCTAGTAATTGTTGAACTAGAAAGGATTATCTATTCAGAGAGACAGACTCTCAGACCCAAAGTGTTCTTTCAACTGTAATCACAGAACCTCAGTGCCCTGCAGGAGCTGGCTTGAAATGTAACACTAGAAAAGGAAGTTGATGCTGGAGCTGTAGGACACAGCCCTCCATGTGAAAGATTGATCATGGTACTAGCTTTAAGTGAATCAAGATTGTGCATTTAAGCTAGGAACCTGCAATGTTTTGTTTCAGGAGGGCAGCACATTGCCATAGCTTTTCCTGCTTCCTTTGCCATTATATTGAAATTACATCAGACTGTTCTTTTTTTAATATAGTGATGAAGCTTACTGTATAAAGGGTGTCTGTAATTGCTTTCTGTATTTTTTTTTATATAGGTTGGGTAAGATTAAGTGGCATCATAAAAACTTCTTATAACAAAATCAATTTCCCAGTGGTAAAACTTAATATTTTAGCAGCAGCACGGCACCAGACCAAGGCCTGTATGGACAGTGATATAAGAAACTTGCTTGTAGCCATGGCTTCATGACTATATCAAAGGATTCAATATTTTATTTCCCACCCTTCACCCAATTAAACTGAAATTGAATGAATTTAAAGCCTGAGGAACTTGAATAAAAAAGTGTATACATTCTTACTTTTCATCATTAGTCTGCCTTAGTTGTTTCAGGCTAGACAGATACGTGGCATGCACATAATCAGTGCAAACATGTGATCTTTTTGATCAATTAACTTATTGATTACTTTGAATAAAAGTGACAGCCCCTAAACCCGAGAGCCAGTGTAAAGAAGAAATGCTGCTTTATTATGTTGGTTTTATTTTTCTGTAGACCTAGAAAACACAAGCTTTGGCCACCCTATTCCCTGCTACTGTAATTCTCAGGCAGCTGTGGTATTTTCTAGATACATGTTTGGATTATTAGGGGGAAATTTTCCCCCCAACTCATATCATCTTTGTTCATCTAGGAACAATAAATATATTTGTTACTTATTTTTGCTTATTTGTTTTATTTGAAGCTAGATGCAGTAATCCAAAAGAAGAGATGAATATGGAAAGGGGATGGGGGGGGAGGAATATTTAGAAGTTGCTTTAATGTCACAGAGAGCTCACATGGCTTGTTAATAAAGGTTTATTTATTACTGAGTAAAACCATCTTGGAAGTGATAATAGGGTTTAGGGAGAAGTGGAGTTTGCATTCCTGTGGGTGTATTGAAGATTTTCCTTGTTGCACTGCATTGAATACAGCTTTTTCCCAGATTAAGGGGAGCTAATCTCTGCACACGCATTTTGTGTTTATGCTAATACCTACCAGCATTACAGGAGAGAAACCCATTGCTTCAATTAGGCTTACACATCTGTGTAATTATTTTTCCCTGCCACTTAATATCCCACCAAAAGTAGGCAATATGACCTGTGGGTGCCATGCACTGAAGTTGTAGTCCTTTATGTGACCTGTGCTAAACATGACAGGTCACTGCCAGTTTGTAGCTGGGGTGTGGAAGATTTAGTGCTCTGCGTATCTGAGGTCATGTGTGGCTACAGAGAATACATCAAAAGCAGCTAATCCATTGACGTGTTTGTTTCTTTTTCCAAATGTCAGAAGCAAGGCATGTTTTAAGGAAAGAATTAGTAGGAATCTTTGACTTTGAGTGATGTATTTTCTCTGTGGCACATTGATGAAATTGATGCTCTGGAAGATATATACATATTTGTCTAATCTCTGTAAGGACTGTTCTGTAAGATTTGCTAGCACTGTTAAACTTTCTCTAGTTTGTGCTGCATTTTATTTAGCAGGCCTGAATGGGGCAGCCTTGCTGATTGTAGGAAATCTCCAGCAGTCTTGTTTCTAAGTTACAGGGTAATATTGCAAGCTGTGTTGAAGAAATCCTAATAAATGCCTTCACCCTGTAGTGTCAGACTTGCATCATTTAAAAACAGACTGAGCCCATACGCATTCAACAGTACCTCTGTTGGGTCTGCCACATGAGATTTAATCTAGCAAGTGACCCAAATACGTGCACTACAAGAACAAGTATAAGTACACTGGGGAAAATTGCATGCCATCTGTCTCCTTGTTGTGTGCATATATTTGATTATTAATTTATATCTGCATTTTTTTTTATGTCTCCTTTTTGTCATCTAGTCTCAATTCTTCAGCTCCAAGTACACCTTTCCAGTAGCTTTCAGTAGCTTCAGTTTGCAGTTGTCTGCAGTCGTCTGAATTCCAGTAGGGAGGCTGGTGGTTGGAAAAAGTGGGGAGATGGGGACTTGTTCACTTTCGCTGTGGTGTCTTCCATTTGTCACTCCTGTTGTGTTTTCTACATGATAATTTCAAACTACCATAAAGATAATTTGTTTGTGAATCAGGGACTTTAACAAGTTGATAAAGAATAGCATCACCCAGAGAAGATGCCTGAGTAACTGGGGCCATGTAGTTTTCAGGTACTGTATTGCAGTATCAACCAAGTGAACCAATAACTAGTTATCTAATGGGGTGAACCTGGCATGGCAATGTTCTTTTAATATGATACCAGTTCTGTTTTTAAATAATCTAAAAATATATTTTGCTTTTGATTCTGAAAGTGTTGCTTCATAAAAAGTTGTGCTGAAGGAAAGACTGTGATCGAAATGTGAAATCTTAGTTTCATCAGGATAGTGGTTTTGTTTCTTTTTTTTTTTTCTCAGTGGACATGCTGTAGTATAGAAATTTTTGGAAGTGAAAGAGAAAGTATGTCCCTGTAGGCTTTATTTTAAGATTCTTGCACATATATAGCACTAAACCATGTCACTTCTGGTAGCTGGTTCTGGGAATAAATTCATGACTGTTAGCAGACGGAGAGTCTCCCTGAGTCACCGACAGGATGCGCCTCATCTGCAGGAAGTTGGAACACACAATGGAGTTACAAATTCATATGATCCACTTTCTCCAGCATCTCCTATATGTATTCCAGCTGCACTTCTGAATCCTCTGCGTTTGCCAGAGTGAAAGTTGCTCAAAAGGCTCAGAAGTCTCTCATCTCAATTTAACCATCTGATAGCTGCAGGTGTGATGAATTAGCGCTCCTTTGCCTCTCTCATCTGGGAGTTTACCCTTCCCTTGTTGTTGGCTTCTAGGATTTTTTTAAATTTTCTTTTTTTTCCTTTTTTTTTTTTTTTTTCATTTAAAGTGGGAGATTGTTCTGTGAGCAGGTTGTTTAAATCAAGGTGGCAGTAGGATTTCATTTTACTTCTTCTAGATCAGGCTCTTGAGCTGTATTGCTGTAGTCTCAGGATAGTCCTCTAGACTTGAGATATTTGTGTTATTGCTTGCGCAGGTGGTCCCTGTCTAGTAAGAGGGAGAAGGGTGTAAATCCTGTATTTCTTTCCCAGTTTCACTCTCTGTAGAACTCCATATTAAACCATTTTTCTGTGAAGGCTAGCCCATTGCTGAATAAAACTCAAAGAGCCAGAGGAAATTGGTTTTTGGAATTGCACCCTAAATATTCCTTAACATGTTGACTCTAGTGTTACTTCAGGACACTTGAAATACCTTGCTGACCTATGAATGTCTCATAACAGGCATCTTCAAAGGCAGTCGTGTGCGCTTTGGCTCTGTCTTTGGAGGATGCTTCAGCCTAGCGTAAGGTTGCTGCTCTTTGTATATGACAGCTCATTGTGAAACAAAGAAGCATGCTGCATCACTAGAGCAGCAGATGAGGATCAAGTAATCAGTCAATCTCTCTTTCACTTCAAGGAAAAAGAAAATCAGTAAATCAGAGCAAGTCAAGCTGATGAAACTTGGCCACTCAGCCTCCGTAAGCAGGGTTGGCTAGTTGATATGCTCTGATGCTTTGCCACCCCTAGCTGTTCCTGCCTTTGTTAAGTTTCAAAAAGGTTAAAAAAAAAAGTGGCTTCCTCAAATAGTAGGAATACTTGAATACTTGCTTTTCTTACTATGAATTACTGTGGTAGGCTTTCTTCTCTGGCTTCATGAGAATTTTTGAGCATAGTGAAAGTTTTCAATTTGAGGTAAATAATGCTCATTTACTGTCTTCCTATCCCTTCTTTTGTCTCTTAATTCTTTTTAATTGCCGTTTAAAGAGAAAATTATACTTTCAGTGCAAGCCAGTTTGTCTTTTATATCTTAATTCTTTTGATATTTTCTTTCAAGTGGTTTATTCAAATAGCTCATATCCGTGCTTCAAAACCTGTTAAAATCAGGATAGCCTCTCAAAACACACATAGATGTCTATGCTATATACATCGCTACAGTAAACAGAATAGTGGATTTTTTTGTTGTGTGCTTAAAACTTGAGACCAAGTGTGTGTTTGGCATCTGTCTTGCAGCAGAGAGCAGGGCAGATTTCCCATTAGTCTGCCACAAAGGCTCCTTAATTTACTTGTGGAGGGTCACAATTGACTGTCTCAGGGCACTTCCTTCTCTCTAGGAGTTAAGCACATTGGCCTTAGCAGCGCTTCTGGTCCCAGCTGGCCCATGAAGCCAGAGACTGACAGGTAATTGAATGAGGATTTTCCACATGATGGTACAAACCATTACTGCTAGATGACTGGACTAGTCTGTGGCATCCCCTATTATTCACCAGCCTGTCACTAGACCCAAAAACCCCCATCCTGACCTCTGACTTGTGGTTCAAAGAAGGACAAGGTTTTTTTTCTGAATTTGGTATTCAGATGGGTTGTTTTTTTCTGAACTTAGCGATACTCTGGGCTATTTTGCTAATGAGAAATTGCATGATTTTAACTCCTATGTGCTTTAGTCAGCTAGTCCAGTATTGGTTCAGAGGAACAAGATAGCAATTGGTAGCAGAACTGTCACTGTAAAGACTTTGTCAGTGGCTAGTGTACTTAAATCCCCAAAAAAGTATTTGAACTCTTGAAGCAGGGTCAATTTTCAGTGATCAAAGTTGTCATGGAAACAAACCCACCCAGCAGCAGCCTAAACTGTTCCTAGGTCTCTGTCCTGTCTTCTCTTCCTACCTCTCTTGCTTTTTACATGTAAAACAATTAATAACTGGTGCTGGGCTCAGGAATCATGCCCCAGTGTGCTGCTTCCCCATCACTGCTGCAGAATGACCTGTGCCTTATGCTTAGGGTACCTTTCTGGTGTGAAACTAGTCTTTGAACCCTCTCAAATGCCTAAATAAAAGATATATGTACTGCAAGTGTTTGTCTGCAATCCCAACTTAGAGACAGCATTTAACTTCTGTACATAGCATTTACAATTGCTTGGCTACTTGCTCTTGGTAAGTGTGACTTCACTTTTTAATTGCTTTACTGCGAATTTTCTCTCCCTCTGATGCCAGGGAATGTAGCTTGGAGTTGGATGGCTCTGTAAATCAGACACTCTTCAGGTGGCAGTGCCTGGCTGATAAGTGCATAGGCTTCTAACATCCTGGAGCAGCAGGAGTGCCTTTAGAGCATTAGCCTCCAACTTCTATACGGGAATGTTTCTCACTTGATGCTGTTTAAAATAGCTCTTAGGTTTTGCCCAGTAACTGTTGGAGCTGCTAATCATTATTTACTTTGATAAAAAAGCCATCACTTATGAGTTCCTGTGTGTGAGTAAAGCACTAAGAAATACTCTTCCACTGAAAGTAGTTTCTGTAAGTTTGTTTGCAGTGCTTTTAAGGTGACGGAATTACTCTGTGGAAAAAATCCCCAAGGCATAGAATGTTGTCCATTATAAAGATCTTGAAGAATTAACACTGGTACCAGCAAAATAAATAAACCTGTATTCACATAGGCGTCAGGCAAACCCCTTATTGTGGAGTATCACAAATAAAACCAAGCCCCATGACTTCATCCAGATTCCAACGGGAGGTGAAAGACTTCATGATGAGACAAGCGTCTGTGTACTGAAGGTATCTCTAGAAGGTAAGCAAAGGTGGTCTGCCCCATTGTCATTTAACCACTAATTATTTAGTGTGTGGCTGGTCTCTGTTTTGGACCCATGTGTCTCATGGTGATTCCTGTGCTTGCCTTCCAGTCTGGAGTGTTTCCCTGAGATGTGCTTTAGCACACTCGGAATTCAAGCTGCTCTAAGTGCTGTAAGTGAGGATGCGAGTTGTGCAATTGAAGTTATTTATATATGCATGTCTGTCTATTTGACAGGCTTTTAGTAGTCACTTTGAGCGATGCAGGTCACTGGATTATAAAATAATAGATCAGCATCTTTGGAGGCAGCATGGAGAGACCTAGAGTTCCTAATACAGGATAAATTTATTTTCTGCAAATGACTGATTTGTTCCATCCCTCTAACATGAAACCTTGAAATGATGAAACCCTCCAAAAATCAGACACTTCTGGGACTTTGGTGTCTTTGAGTCTTTTGTACATGTGTGGTTTTTATTTCATCATTTTCAGAATGTTTTTGATGGTGGCCTTTTGAAAGGCACAGGAGGATCTCACTGTTTAATGTGCAAAGCAGCACATTAAGTGCTACACTAAAAATTCTGCTTTTTAAAGCACACAGTGTCTGTGCCTTCAAGGCAGTTTAGTACTATGTTGGTTCTTTTCTGCAGGTTGATCATGTTGGTGCTTTTAGCCTTTATGTGATATTGTAAGCAAGATGCTAACATGGGAGTGTTCTTGGTTTCGTTTTACAGCCTGACAACATTCCTAGGTCGGATTCAGTTATATTTGGCTGGCTCCTTTATTTGAGCGGACTCATACTGGGCTACTACTGGGAAAGGGATTAGGTCCAGTTGGAAATTAAGATGAGGTGCCCTCAGTTACCTCTGGCCATTAGAGTAGCTTTTCTAACCCCAAATAACACTGGGTATTTTTCTTACCGAAGTGGAAGGAGCCCACGCTGTCTTGAGTGTGACTCTGTAGGTGGAAGAATCCACTTGTAGCTGTTGTTCCGTAGGCTATGAGCCTTCTGGTATATACTCTTCTTTATGCTTCATATGCTTTCTAAAAATAGATATTTTTTTTCTTTTAAAATAAAAAGATATTTGAAGGAACGTTGTGCCTTGTCACATCCTCTCGTGTCCAACAGTTTTGTGAAGATGAAGGTACTATCATGCCTTCTTTATTACTTGATACTGTATTTGATTTGACAGCTTAGTGTAGCAACAGCGTTGATTGCTTTAATCATTTTAGTAAGAAGATAAAGAAATTAGGCTCACAGGTGAGGCAGGATCTTAAGCCTTATTTTGTGTGTTGTACATCAGCCCTCTAGATAAAATTTAAATTTTTGTCTTGGATTAAGCATCTCTGTGTTGGCCTGGCTGTCCTTGTTGGTAACGTAATTTCATAAGTGAATCATCTTGGGCAACTCTGAAGCTTTTGTGAAGCTTTTGCTTGGAAGTTTGGTTTGTGAATCTCTGGTAAAGTTGCTCCCATTCTGCCATCCTTCCTTTGGCCTTCCATGCTTCCTCCCAGCTGCTGGAAGTTCCTGGGAAGGTGCTTCTAGGTATGGTATGCACCTATCTCTGTATTTCCATGCTGCAAAATCTTGAATTATAACAAGAATTTTCTTGTAATAAATGCCATGAAACTTAGTGCATGTGCATCATTTTCTTCAAGCAATTTCAGTGGTACTTGAGGAAACTTTAAAAATTGTCTTTTTTCCTGTTTTTTTTTTTTTTTTTTTTTTTCTTTTAGGAGAACAAGGAATATTGGTCTTGCAAAATAGCTGTTAGTTGCAGAAGAAAGTTTTCAGGTTTTTTGATAATTACTTGTAATTAAACTTCTGGTGTTTTGCTTTTTTGTAATTACAGCAGGAGAAAACTTGGGCTTTTTAAAAGCACTTTGATCTGGATTCAGGTTCAAAATCATGTTTTCCATGCAAAAAAAATATCTAAAATTTAAATGCTGTATGGCTGTATAAATAAAGCTTGCTGAAAGAAAAAGTACTGAAGAGAATGATAAAAAATTTAATCAAAATAATAATTTTGTATATAGCAGCTTTCATTTTGTAGCACAAGCAGTTCTTTATAGCTTCTTTGTAACACTGATATAGTGGAATAAATTTTCTATTTGTGTGAAAAGACGTAGCTGTATGTTCTATTCTATTTCACAGTACATTACTCATCTCTTTTATGTAAATAACTTGGCTTGTTAAAAATGTTAGTATTTCTCTTTAATAAACATCACGCTTCTGGAGATTTCTCAAGGTGCACATTTTTAGAAGATGGAAGACTGAAGTATGAGGAAAGGCCACAATGAAGATGGTTCCTCATGTCATTGGCCTCATGCTAAAAAAACAAAACCCAAGCTGGATCACCCTGGAATACCATCTACACTGCTGTTTGCTGCCAGTCATATTTGTGCTCTTCCTGGCATCTGAAATGGCAGCAGAAAGCAGCTCTGCACCAGCGCTGCATGACTTCAGCTAGTGTTACGGAGATGGTTGTGGGGATGTGGCTCATGGAGCATTGCTGGCAGTTAGAGTTCAAGATGAAAGCTGCCTCTACCCAAGCGGGCCTGGGACTGTGTGTATGTGTGTGCTCCAAGCTACCATGCAAGTCATTACATCTCTTACTGTTGAGCTTCCTTTGTCATTGTGCCTGCCAGAAATGCAAACTCTTGGCAGCCAAAACAGCATTTTTAGTAGATCTGTGGCAGCATGGTGTTGGTGCAGCATGGCTCGAGCCTTGATAAAGGCATCTGGCAATTTTAAAATGATGGTTTGGTCTTAAAGAAGGGAAGTTTAATAGAAGATACTTTATATACTCATCCCTTTCCATAGAATTGCTAGATGTATATATGCTGTTTAGCCAGGGCAGGTTGGCCATGGTTTCTCTTGAGTCTTCTGCTGTAGCAGGTTTACGTCTTTATTTTAATAAAACAAAGATTCACTAATTCTGTTTCAATTAATGCTGATTGAGCAGGTTTGTATGTGTTCAAAACAGAACCCTGAATTACCCTGGTTTATGATGGACTTTGGTACTTGAAGCTTTATGCCTGGCTGATACAGGGTTAAAAGCAAAAGGAATGATTGAATATCCCGGGAGCAGGAAGCTATTGGGTCCTCTGGAATTTAGAGCTTCTAACTCTTGACAAAGAAAATAATGTGAGGATATTAATAAAAAGTTGGTGTTTATAAGTAAACAAAACTGATCTGGTGAGGTACAGTTAAACCTGTGAGAGATTTTGCAGGAAACTTCTCTAGGGGACAGCTCACTCTTTCTTTTTGTTTTCCCCTAAATATTCCAATTGCAATCCATGTGTGCAATCCTTTCTGAAAACAATTAAATATCGTCTTGTATAGGGACTGGGAGAGTGTCTGATGAGGTGAGGAAATGATCCCAGAAAGAAGAAAGGCCTTAAGGATTATTGGCTTTCACTTGGTTGTGTGCTGCAGATGTAATTGCTTAGCTTATAATAGTATTAATATTTGGTATTTTTCTCTCTTGAAAAAATTATAAAAATGACTGTATAGGAATACCTGTAGTGTAGCGGACCTGTATGTCCGTCTGACACAAAGCTAAGTGCTCAATCTACTGCGATTCTGAGCTGTTAACTTGGTATGTATGGAAATCAGCAGGTGTTGCAGGAAAAGAGAAGATTTGCTGCTCTTTACACAGCTCTAGATCTCTGGGCTTCTTGAGAATAGTGTTTTAGAAAGAGTCTTGTCTAAGCAGGAAAATTGGATAGTACAGGACTGCAAGTACCATGGTGATGAGTATGATGTATGTGTCTTGAAAAGCTCTGATGCAGTAGCTTGAAGCTAGGATCCACCCTGTTATGCACAGTTTCCAGAGATCACATACTGTGGGGAATACTTAAATCTACCAATTTGGCTCTGTGCTTGGCTTGCTCTGAACATCCTGAAGACTGAAATTTGTAGATTTTATTGAGACTCCCTGTTTTGTAGCTTATTATAGGCAGGGAGTTTCAGTTTATCTTCACACTATGCTAATTGTTAATGATGTGAAAAACTCTATGAGCTTATTTTACAGCAAAAAGATCTAAAATGCATTTTCTTACTACTGAATCCTAACATTATGGTACTGCTTTCTGAATAAGCAAAATTACTTTAAAGTATGAAAATAAAGAACTAAGACACAGGTAAGTGTAAGTATGGAAGAGAAAAAAAATGTATTAATGCCTATGCCTAGTTATTTCTGTAAATATTTAAGGAAAAATCTAAATGGTGTAGATGATAATTTTCAATAACAGGTGGGATAAAAAGCAGTTTGTTGAAATTTCATTTCCTTCTGGTCTAGTGTACTTTAAAAGTATACACTACATGGGATATTAGTGTGGGCAAGTGTGCAGGGGCATCTGTTCATTGTGTAGGAAAGCGGGAGTGATGGCTGAATGTTTTTGCTTCAGCAAGGGCACGGGGAGCACTTTATTTTGCATACCTCTTTCAAGGTAAGAAATTGTGGGGAAACATCTTTGTGTACACTATGAAAATTAGCACTACATATACTGCTGTAAGTGGTTAGTGAGTGGAGAGTATTTGTTTTCCATCCTCTTTTTTCATGGACTAAAATCCTATAAAAATCTGTGGGGTAGTAGGGCACAGCCCTGTTAAGGAAGATCAGATATGGTGGTAATTCTTAGCATGAACCTGCAATGATACCAGTTAGTGCTTTGCCAAGAGTAAATGAGCACACTTGTAGAATAAACTGCTCAAGGGATATTGCTTATCATGGTGTATTTTGTATTGTAAAATGCCAGAGAACCCTGTTCATAACAAGGTGGTTGCATTTAATATGTATATTTAATTGCATATATAATAGCAGACATAATTTTCCATCTTATCTATATTTGCATGCTGTCTTGTGTGTACCAGCAATGCAGATCATGGAGGGAGTGAACGGATGGACCCTGCAATCAGTGGCTCTTCTAGCAGAGTGATTAAATTAGTATCAGATTATGCCTTCAGGAGTTTCTAAGCTCATAAATACAGTAAGCAGTATGGTAATCAGAAAACTCAAGTTGTTTTTTGTGTTCAGAGCACCTTTGTTTTTTAGTGGTTTTTCAGAATTTCTGTACAGCAGGAACTTCCACAATTTTACTTTCTGTAGCAAAGGGTCTCTGTTGACTTTGCAATTTCTGAGTTTTCTTTTTTATTTCCTGCTGAAGGTTAGAAGTTAGGTACTTGGGTCACCTTACACTAACCATGTTAAAACTAAATGAGGAAGCAAGCACAGAGATTATATTTCAGCTATTGCTTCAGGAACTGACTAAACCTTGGTTTAATTGAGTTCAGTTTAGATTGGTTGAATATTGCTGCTGTTGTAATTAAAGAAAGAAAACTGCGGCTTACTAATCACTACTCTGTTTTTCTGTATGTCTTTTGTACCTGCATGAAATTTATTCTTTTTTGTAGTACAAATGAACTCTCCAGCTAGGAAAAATCAGTGTTTGTGCCTAAATGATGAATCATCAACTATTTCATGCTTATTGGAATGGAAAAAATTAGCAGATTAGAGAGTATGAATAGCCTGGTTAGTAATATCCAACAGGGAGAGAAAATATAACCTAATAATCTGCTTTATTGATGACCTATTTCTTGTGTCCTAACTTGGTTAAAGTCAAGATAAAAGAAAATCATTCTGTAGGTCGTGTAACATGCTGGTAAGAGATAAAATGGCAGTGTATGCCTTGGCTTTGCTGCTAAGACTTCATTTTTACAAACACTTGGGCATGTGTTCAGCTTTTCAGATGTAAATAGTCCCATTAGATGAAATCTGGGTCCAACTGGAGTCAATGGTAAAACCTGTGGCAATTTAAATAAGGCTAGAATTTCATGAATGAGTTCAGTGAGACTACTTGTATACATAAAGTTAAACACATGGCTAAGTGTTTGCAGGATAGAGGGCCTGCAAGGATATGAAAATAAGACCCTTGCGGTGCAATTTGAAGTCTGACCTGTCTTGCTGTTGCATGATGGAGAGCCACATTGAGGAAGTACATGAACCTTTTGGACATAAACAAGCATGGAGTATATAAAACATCATAAATAACTACAATTCATAAAATGCTTGGTTGGTCCTAAATAATGAAGCAGTGAAAATCTTTATGGGCTGTGCTTGTTCTTGTAATATATTTTTATTTTGTATATTTTGGCACAAATGCATATAAGGAATTAGTATCATTATTATGTTTCAATATTCAGAAGAACTTAGTAGCGGTAGATGCTTTCTTTTGGAAGGGGGAGGTAAAATAGAAGTTGCAGGCTAGCCCTCTCCCCTCAGTCACAGCAGTCCTGCACTATTTGATAGTTATGTCAACTGTTGTAATCATCATGTATATTAATCACTCAGTTTCATATCACGCTTCATAAAGAAACACTGTGGGTATTACCATAACTGTGATGGTTCTCACCATCTGAGGCTCTCGTCTCCAGATGTTTCACTGGTTTGCAGATTTGATTTGGAGCTGCATGTGCAGCAAAACAACTGTCATATATGCTAATAGATCTTTCTCTTTGTCCAGAACATCCTTGCAGAGTCTAGATTCACATTTCTTGGCAAGAAATATTATTTGAGTGACTGCCCTCTTAATCCTGTGAGATTTAGATAAGTGCAATTTTCCAGGTTTTTGAGGGAGTCCTAATTTACATTTCATAACACACACACACACACACACGCACACACACACACACACACGCACACGCACATGAGCAATTAGCATGAAGTCTTATGGCAGCCTGACAGTCCTTTGTCCCTATGGAAACAGTTGCATGTGCAAACAGTGATATGGGCTGCCCTTCGTGTGTGCTCACCTGTTTTACCTGTAGCATACTAAAAAGCTGCAGCCTTATTTAATTCTTACTTAAATTCTTTAAAGTTGAGCTACTCTGTTGTACAATGAACTTGCTTAAAGAGAGAAACTCCGAGGTCTTAAGCAAATAATAGCTACTAATCATTCTTTTAAATGACTTCATTTTGGCTCACTGTTGAGGCTGTTTTTCCCTCTGTGCATGGCTTTAAATAAAAGGAACATGACCCCCACGGTGAGGTTAGACTTAGGCTGCAAACTTTCCTGTTACCTTTTGTCTCTCTCTTTGCACGTGGATGCAGAATCTTGCCTTTTCTCCAAGCTGGGGACTGATATTGCTGATATGTTTTGAGAATACAGGAGAACATGCCAGCTCCATTCCCCTGCTGATTGTGCAGTCCAGTCGTTGGTGGGGGAATATACTGGGAAGATTTGATGTAGTGAGCAGGTGTTGCTGGGGAGTAGACTGGGAAGCCTAGCAAGCAGAAAAAAAGTAAGCAAGCAGAAAAAAAAAGTAAGGCAGTAAGGCAGTCGGAGGTTCAGCGCTGGTACAATGCTCCTCTCCTCAGCTGTTGTGTGCACAGATGTCTGGGGCAAATGCTTCCTCACTTACCAGTGTTTGTTGTTTTTTAAATGTTTTGGTCTGTAAAGATGCTGATGCAGTTCCGTTCACTTCAGTTACATTATCCCACTGGGTAGGGAGTGGGACTTTAGGCTGCTTTCAGGAGCACTTGAGATTTTCTTCCCCAGGGAGCTTTTGGACTGAAAGGTGCAAACAGAGAATGCGTGGAAAAGAGGCAGTGACTGGAAAAGAGGCGTGGTATGCATAGTGGTCCTGTATGCTAGAGACTGTTGTGTTTGCAGGTTCAAGAACCATCTAAATGTTATCTAAATGTTACGGGGACAGTGAAGGAAGGTTTGGAGAAAGAAGAGAAGACAGGAGGCGTAACAGGGCAGGATGAAATGAGATGTAGCCCTTGGTTGCGCTTAGGTGCATGTGATGCAGAAGATCCAAATCCAATACACAAACTGGGAGAAAAATTACTCTCAGCCTGTGAATGCTGCTACTGAGTTTTCTGAAAGAGAAATTATCCTTAGACTTTGGCAGTCCCAACTGTGTCTGTTGTAGTGAGCCAGGCTGGGTCAAACTGCTTAAGCTAAGGATGTGTGCCTCACTGAAACCTGAAATAGATGACACCACTATCAGCACAGCCAACAGCTCTGAAAGGGGTGACCATTAGCAGTGTGTAAATGGGGATTAGCAATCTGTGCTGATAATCTGGTCACAGGGTACAAGGGAAGTTTGTCTAGAGAGGCCGCGGTGGGTGGATTTCACTCCTGTCTTTCACGAGTTTTCAGCTTTCTTTTCTAACCTGTTCTCTCTCCATCTCCTTGGGTGGTTTTCTTCTCTCATATTTCCTACAATGGAAAGCCAATAAGACATATACAGAAAACAGACACTGGAACCAAAGTAGGAAAAATGAGCAATGGCTTAGTTAATACGGTCAGGCCCATTCAAGGAGAAAGACACAATGCATACTAAAAAAGAGATAAGTTGTTTGGGAAAGGAAAATGGATAAAACAATGTAGCTGAACACAGAGGCTTAGCTGTTGTGCAAAAACTAGATTGCTGCAGAAGCTACAGTTTTGTGGCTGCCTTGTTTGGCTATTCCTCACACTAAGTCCTAGTTTGGGGCAGACGATGATGCAAAGCACTGCTGCTTTGAGCTGGTCCTTGCCAATGCTGCTGTGTGGCTAATGAAGCATGAGATTTTAACCTAGTTTTGGCAGTAATGGTTTGGATGTAAGGCCAAGCTGAACTATCAGCAGAGACAATACTATACTATTTTTAGGACTATGTATGTGAAGAAATAGTTGATGATATTAAGCTACAGAAATTCTTGGAAAGTGACACTGTGCCTTGTGCTTTGAATGCTTTACTCCAAAGAAGTTTTCAAATCTCTCTCCACATGAGAATTGACTGTGAGTTTCAAACATGGCATTGCACAGCATGTGGCATTAATTTATTACCCCATTATTAGATTAAATGTTATGGATTAAACAAGTATTCTTCTCCTTGTGTTTGCTTAGGTTATTGTTATAGAAAACATACATCTTTAGTTCCAGGTAAACAGGCTTTTTTCTTTCTTTTTGGACTATATATTCATTACTGCCATGTCTTACTTTAAAGGACAAAGGGAAACTTAATTTTTACATTTAATAAAATAAATGATTTGTGAAGGCACATACTCCCAGGCCTCCAAGTCTCATGGTCTGAAGCTGGAAATACAGCCACAACCAATGTATTCTCAGACCAGCTCAAAGTGGAGTTTTACTGAAATGTTTGGTGGAGGTTTTCAGGAACGTTGAATGACGCTTTAAAAAATTTCCTGCATTTTGCTAAATGTCTCCTGACTTTTGATGCCAGCATGACCTTGGTAGAAATGTATTATGTAATTAGACTGATGTCAATTTATCATGAAAAACAGAATAGTGATACTTTTCCCCATCCCCACTTGATGGTTTATGTATTTCCTTCTCTCATCCTAAAGCAGGAAGAAAATACTCAGATTTTTTATGCTAGCATTTTTTGTTTGCTTTTTAATGTACTGTTTTCTTAGATGGGGGAATATTTTAGAAGTGCTAGTGGCTATGCCTATGTTCATCTTAGGTGATATAGCATTCCTTATAGTATGTCCATGTGCTGTGCAGTGCATGGTGAGATTAGGCTTTATGCATAGTGCAGAGCCGTTCTGCAAATGGCATGGGAGCAGCCTGCTTGCACAGGTGAGCCAGTAACAGCTACCTGGAAAGTTGTCTTGGAAGTCTGTTTAGGTAGTAAGTATATAATAGCAATATTCGGAAGGCAATAAAAAGACCTACTGTATGAAAGTAAAAAAAAAATATGTTGTGAGCATTTGGGAATGCTAATACTTTTCAAAGTGTGATTTTAATTACTTGCTTTGTTTAGCTGTCTGAAGTCCAAGTGGCAATAATACTGTTTTCAAGGAGATTTAACTAAAGTTCTGGAGACCCTGCAAATATGGGGGGCAACTGCAATGTCTGTCCAGCCTAATAGAGGACTAAAACCAGGAAATCATTAGTGGTTATAGCTGACATATGGTCAATACCTACTCTTGGGTTCCTCTGAGGTCTAAATATGCTTGCAGAATCTGAGCTGAAACATCAGTGTATTTTTGTCTCAGTGTTAATCTCAGTTAGATTGGATTTAGATATTTCTGGCATATGCTAGAGTTGTGGCTCTGTCTTCAGGGCAGATTCAGCCAGAAAGCTGAGATGGAGGCCGGTACCAGAATTAGTCAATAAATAGCTTATCTGCAGTATGGGTGGTTCAAAAGTATAAACTGTATCCTGTCTGATTTATTATCATAACATGAGTTTTGAAACAGATCTTTCTAGAGTTAGGTCCTTGCTCTCTCAGAGGCTGCACAAATGGAAATTGTCCCAGTCCTAAAGTGCTTGTAATTCAGGCTCTTACTCTGGAACAAATACCCCACCCAAAACTAACATACTTCATATCTACCCCTGCCCATTTTTTATTTTACTTAGAGGGATTGCTTTTATAAATCTGAACATTGGTATGGCTGTCTTATTTTTTTAGGAACATAAAAATCTGAGAGATCTTGCTCATGGTTTATTTCTGATTACTTCATGCTGTGGGTATTGATGAGGTAATGGAAATCTGTATTTGGAACATTGGTGTGGGGAAAACAAATTATGTGCAATGTTTTTCATCAACTGTAATTAAAGGAATGACTATTACAATCAAAATTTAATTGTACTTAATAAAGGATTGCCAGTAGTATATCCAAATTGCACCGTTACAACTTTCCCTTTGTGTTTCAGAAAGCTGTTGGGAAACTGTATTTTGGTTCTTCAGTGTACCTGTCTCTAGGAGAAAATGGGATTCAGTGCTTTTTTTAAGGTAGCTACATTTCTTACATCATTGGACTAAAGTGCCACAGTTAATGTTCGTAAATGTTTACTGTAGTTTTCAGCTTGGAATGATCGGCAGTGCCACAGTCTAGTCTGTGGATTTGCCTGAGATGGTGGTGTGGGGCTTCAGGGTGATAAGTTTGAAGTTGCGCTCATCCATTGATTTACTGACTAAAATTTCTACCTTGAGCTAAAAGCTGCCTGTAGCCTTAGCTAGGTAGATAATTTTATGCATATTTTTGAAGTGGTATTTTACAAATTCTTTTCATTTTTAATTGCTTTAATGTTACTTTCTTCTGTGCGCTAGGTTTGTGGGGTTTTTTTTCTCTTTTTTATCTTCCAATTCTAATCATCTAGTGTTAGGAAAACTTGTTTTCAATATCACACAAACCCCCAAGCCTTTCCAGAAAAAGACTGGGAACAAAAGCATCTTTGCGTCATCATAGACCATGAACTGTGAAAGTGATACAAGCTCAGCTAATCTTCTTTGCATGTCAATATTAAAGTTTTTGTCTCTTGTTTTTCTTTTTTTTTTTTTTAATTTTATTTATATAGTTTGTTTGCTTTGTCTGTATCTGCTTGTTCTTTTTGCCTCACAATTAGATTACACCTCCTGTGGGCTGAGGACAAACTTGGAGCTTATACAGTGTCTTGCAGGAAGTTGGCTTTACTGATGAGTTGGATTCTTTAAATGTTGTTACTCTGTTTTCCAAACCTGATCTTTGTTTTGCTGATTCTTCTAATTCATGTAACCTGCTGCCTCTTGCCTATGTAAGTATTTGGTAAGGAAGAGTGTCAAGATTTCATGTTGAATACCAGTAACAGTGTCTCTTCTATATTACATGAAGTTCTTGAACACTAAGCATAAAGTAGAAAAATAATAGGAAATAGTGGTGCTTATGTAAAAATACTCTACTTGTGACTTTTGCTCATGAGTTGCCATACACTGTCCAGGACATCTTTGCTAGCAGGGCAAATCTGCGAGGTTCTTCTGATTGTCAAGGTCACCTTTAGGTTGGTATCATCATCACAGCAGTGCCAAGGATGCACTGATTTCACAGGAGTTGTTGCATCGAAGCCTCGCTGAAGGCCCTTGGCTTTTCCTCCCCTGCCTGCTCTGCTCAGATAATCCTGCAGCAGCTGTTGATGTTGCCTTTTGATTTCCCTGGCATCAGCAAAGCTGCAGGGGCTCTAGAAACCTGGCCCTGACCTCTTCTGAGTGGATAGAGATAAGAGCAGCGTCATCCCCTGTGAAACTTGTGTGCCATTGCCCTGTTTCAGCTGGAAGAACATTGGGGATTTGTTTTCCAAGGATGAGTGATAAGTGCTCCCTGCCAGTGGCTGATCCCAGTGATGCCAGCTGTGTGTACCCTGTCCCTGGAGTCCCCGTGGTGGGGGGGTGTGGATTAGTGATATGCTGTCAGCAGTTTGCTGTGATTGCATTCCTCCTTGGGAGAGCTGGAAGGAGAAAGTGGGTGTTTGTAGGTCGGGTTGTGCTCAAATTTGATTGAGACCTGCTGTCTGTGGTGTTGTGATCTACTGCAAAAAGTGCCATCTGCAGAGGTCTGTGGGGGAGCTGAGGATTAGTCAGCAACAAGATCACAAATACAGACCTGCCAAGTTGGTCCTGTGTTATTGAGGGCTGTTTGCCAGGCTCAGTGGAAAAAACATCCCTTTAGATGCTGCCTCATTGTCCCTGAAGTAAGCATGTTTCTTAAAAGCTTTCCTCTTATTTTTACCTTCAGCGTGGGTTTGTGAGCTACCCATGCTTTGGAAGGGTACTCTGCAGTTG
Organism: Psilopsiagon aymara; assembly: GCA_024733675.1. Taxonomy (NCBI): domain Eukaryota; kingdom Metazoa; phylum Chordata; class Aves; order Psittaciformes; family Psittacidae; genus Psilopsiagon; species Psilopsiagon aymara. The sequence goes on along the minus strand of JANRGW010054753.1, from coordinate 39,283 downwards.
ATTCACCTCTTTTCCTGTAGAGCATCCTCAATGAACTGATTTGCAAAGGTATGATCTGCAGTGTGAGGAGGTTGGCAGTGAGAAGTGTGGGGGTCATATCAGGTGATTAAAATATTCCCTAAATACTGATAGACAGTTTGAGCATATACCACTTGGATTAACTGCCTCTACTTTATAAATGTACCTGGTTATCTGTTAAAAGAATTTTTTCCCTACAAGTAAAAATCTAATGTTCTCATTCTAAATTAATATGGATTAATTTTTATTAGTGCAGTCTACTTTCTCTTTTAGTTTTGATTTAATATTCAGCTGTGCTAGGCAGATTCAGTAGTTTCTGGCATTTGAGCCTGGTATGAGAGAACTTCCTAAAAGTGTATAGGTGTTGGTCATTTCCCTTTTTGAGAGCTTCCATGCCTCTTTTTTTAATAATGTTTTTTAAAGCCTAGAAATGTAGAGGGATGATACAAAGGTTGTCCCTTATTATTTTAACTTCTTTTGAGGAGCTGAACTCTGCATTAACCCTGCAATCCTACAGCCCCTCTAAACTGCTAACATTCAGCATAACTGCTGAAGGGTACATCTAAAGGACTTACAAGCCTATTTCTGCACAGATCTGTGAAATCATGAGATTAAAAATGTATATTCCTCCCTAGGTTTTTGCTGTTATCAAAATGTCAAGATCATGGCTTTGTTACTATGCAGGTGGTGTAAGCTGGGCTGTGACCCTTCCATGAGGCATCTTGGTCTTGGAGTGCTTTGTCCTGATGCTGGCTGTGCTGATGTGACAAGCTGCGGGTGAAGGCAGCAGCTGGAGGGTCCCCATTCATGGTGCTGCTGGGGACCTCGGGCAGCCTAACGCATGCCCCACGCGTGGGCATGAGGACCTGCTTAGAGGCATCTGAGCTGCCTGTGCGCCCTGTAAGAATTAGTACTAAGTGCTTTTTGCACGGTGTTATGAACACCATCCTATCAGTATTTAAAAAGCAGTGTGAAACAGAGCCCATTGTGATTGTTCACTCCTTTGTGTGCCTCATGGAATCCTAATCAAAAAACACCTTAGTGCGTCTATTCTTTTCCCTTCTTTTAAGGCAGTCAGAATTGTGAATTTATATATTGGAAACATATAAATCTGTCTGTCTTTTACCCCTTTCCATTTTCATATCAAAAAAATGATAGGAAAGAAGGAGACACAAATGCAGTGTTTGAACTGATTTCCCCCTGCTTTTGAAAAGGGCTTTTCACATGTTGTGTGTATAACTTCGAGCGTGTTGCACCGTGACTGTGGGAGTTGTGGATGGAGACTAAAATCAGATCCACCTCTGACCTTTCTTTGCTCAGCCTAGTTAAGATTTACTCTGCTGTGCCAGATCCGCAGCTCTTCCAGATTTACAGCCTCTAATTCAGGGCAATTTTCAGGCATTCCAGTTAGTGGTATTCCCTATTTGTCCAAATGTTAAAACTTTTATATACCTTTAAATTCCTCCTGTTTGAGGAGGTAATGTACAGCTTTATGTTTTTCCAGATTTTTCTATTATGTTGCATTATGTTTTTCTAGCTTCCTCAAATTTTTCTCCCTTACTGTCAAAAACCTAACTGTTAATTCCCTCTTTTTTACTGCAGTTTTGAAAATTATCCTGGAACAAATAATGACACAAAAGTGCTGTTGGTTAGGCAGCTTTGCCTGAATCTTTGCATTCATAAGGCTGCGCACTGCTGGCTGTAATGGAGGGAAATCTACTGTCAAGTGCTTCAAGGGCAGTACAGGCCTTTTTCCCTCTTCTCCAGGTATTTTCTAGAGTTGATATTTACTCAGGTATTTCTCTTTTGTAGTGGTTTTAGTTTTGGATTGCTGATCAGTATTACTGACAATGCAACGCATGAAGGGATCTGCTTAGTTTAAGATATTTTTGTGAATAGTTGACTATATATTTGCAAGATCAGCCTTTTGCAGCGTTCCTCCATTTATTTATTTGTTTGTTAGTTCTACCTACTAAGACAACAGGGTAAGCACAATTTCAGCTTTGAACCTGTGCTAATTGTATGCGCAGATGGACTAAACCTATTGCATGCCTGTGCTTCAGTGTGGGTGTTCCCCCAGTACAGATGTCTGTAAGCAGAAGAAACATTTGCATTTGCTTAGTGTTGAGCTTTGTTTCAGATCTTGCTTCTAAGGACCTTATCTCTTAACTCTTCCGTGTTTGTCTCTTGAATAGGCGTGTAGAACCTGGAGGTGAGCTACTGGTTTCACAGTAATGTCCTTTTAACTGAGTGGTGTTGTAAGCTCTCAAATTGCCTATGATCTGTTTGGTCTTTCAGATCCCTTTTAGAAGAGATACTCAGAAGATGTATTGTTAACTAGACTCTATTGGAAAACGTTACAGCCTGGAGAGGAATGTCCACTCTGTTCTCTAAATCTCTTTGCATTAAAAGTTTCCTTTGTTGCCAAGAAAATAAAGTGGTGATTATGTTATAGGGCTGACAGTTCTAAAGATTCATATTCCCAGAACAAATCTAACCTTGTTAAACTGTGGAGAATGATCTAAAATTCAAGGACTGTTATTATTTTGATGGGACTAAATTACAAATTTTACCTCAAAACTCTTTCTCAGGGGATAGGTGGAAGGACCTCATATTTTATGGATTTTGGTAATTGTAGCAAGTAATTAGGCACACTCTGCCCCTCTGGTGACATAAAGAGCTCCACAGACTTTAAGCTGGGCTGCCTTTGCTGAGGATTAAATGTCTTGGGGTTCCCCCTACTGCATTTCCTTCTGCTATTTTTTACTGCTCCTTTGGCATTGTAGTTCTTCACTGGGAAGAGGAAGATCTGCTACCCATGCCCCATTCATAACTGTCTTGTCCCTACTTTACCTTTTCATAGCGAGATGTGTTATTTCCATCCTCTCTTTCTTTTCCTTTGGTCCCTGGGCTTAGGGAACAAGACAGAGACTGCAGTTGCTCTCTCTGTTGCAGTTACTTATGATGCTTGCATAAGGGCCATTTGACTTCTAGTTTTATTACAAACACTGGGAAGGAGGAGGAAGCAAACGGGTATCTGCATTCATGGTAAAATGATGTTAATTCAAATATTGGTCACTTTTCCTCCCCCTTTTAATTCAGAACACCTGTGTAAGACTCAGGAGCGAGCTATTTCCAGTAAGATCATGATGCTGCATCTTCATCCTCTAGCCACAGATATTTTTAAGAAAGAGAGGAGAAGTAATACTTTCCCTTACTTTTGAAGCTGGCAAACTTGATAATGACTGTGCTACTGATTAAAGAAGAAATGTAAGTGGAGGCAGTCTGAATTCTATTCATTTTTTCCTGCTGTGCTTGTACTTGGTACACATTTGGGCAGGTGGTCCTGAGTGGTATCAAATACCAGGAGTGTTTGAGATTCATGCAAAACATTCTATTAGCATGTACTAGTATCAAAATGTCTCAACAGAGCATGTTACCTCTGTGAGGCAAGAAGGACCCTTTCTTTCGTTATGAACTATGCTAAACTGCACTACAGCGCTGCTTTTGAAGCTATAGCCAACTGCACTGTCTTGCTGTTTAGCCTGTTTCTGAATATCACTGATAGTATGAGCAAGATTTATTTTGCCTAACTGTCATCTTAAAAAAAGGTGGTTATCAGGGTGAGAACATTGCTCAGAGGGAACAAAGATGGGCTCCTGCAGGCTCAGTGGATTTTCTTATGGGAGAGACTTCTCCCCTTCTCTGTCTCCATTCATAGTGGTTAAGTATTTTAAATCAAATGTTTACTTCTACATATATGATATGGTTCTCTCCGCTAACTTGAGCATAGCTGTTATTAATAACCTTTGGAAATAATTATCATTTAGTAAGTAGTGAATACTGAGTCCTTGGTTTAGGTAACGAAGATATCAAAGGTGGCCAAATAGCCTGGCTAAAATACACAGGATGTATCAAGTTAATCTTTGTTAAAAAAAAAATATTCCTTTGCCTGTAATTCTTCATTGGAAGGCTGTCATGTAGAAAGATAAGGTACAGAGGCTAGTGTTGTTGCTGACCTACTGTATAGCCAAATACCAGGACTACTAGAAAAAAAATATCATAACAAAATCAATGGCATATCTTTTATCCTCCTTCCTTATCCCTGTTTTTGTATTAAAAAAACAAATCAAAACAACAAACCCCACTGCTATTAGCTCCGAGATAGAGTTTCAACTGATGTAAATTAATATATAGCTAGTAAACGGAATTAGGCTGACTCACAGCAGAGAAAGATGTTCTGCATTTCGGCTTTCAGATGCAGGAAGAAGGCAGACTGATTTTTAAACCCAGCTGCAATTATGACAAATTAAAGAAAGAAAAATGTTCTGTAAACACATGGCAAATTCATGGGATTGTCTTGTCCTAGGCGTGCAGGAAGTGAGAGACATGATGCAAATGGTGTAGTTAAATTAGGTCATGGCATGAGCTTTGGTGGGGATTGCTGGTGAATAATTTGCACAGCGAAGGAAAGCTTCCTTTCTTAATTGTTTCCAACTGGTAGGAGGCTATTGTCAGACCAGGCACCTCTCTGCCCCTTTGAACAGCACTTTGAATGAGAAACATAAAATGCACTGCTAGTAAATACTGTTTGGATAATAGGAAATTCTGCCTGGCTTTGTTTTACAAAGCTGTTTGGAAATGTGATAAACCAGCATTCTCCTCTAGGAATACATGCTTTCCTGCTGTGGTCTCATCCGGGAAATGGTTTTCCTGGGTTTTCAGTTTTGTGTCACTGCTTCTGCTACTTCATGAGCTATGGTATGATTGCAAAGATCAGTATAAGAATATGAACTGTTACATCAACCTGTTAAAACACTGTGACTTCTTTGTTTTAGAAAAATGCAGCACAAGTTGCTTAGGAATGTACTTACTTAATAGAAGACAAAAGAAATAGAGCATCCTTTCTTATACTCTTAATTTAGTTACTAGGAAGGAGATGAATGTATTAATTTTATGCATTTGCCTTGCCTAATATGAAGAGGAAAGAGAGGGCTTGCTTGTGAAGTGAATCACCACCCTATCCTGAAAAAATCATAATGAATTCTAATGCTAACACTCACACTTTGGAAATCAGCTTGTCTCATCTAATGCAGCTTGTGCAATTGCTCAGAAATTCAGTCCAGTTTTAGTAGCCGAAGGCTAGAATGTGAAAGTCCTTCCATTTGTAATCTATGCTTCTTTAAAAGTGAAGTTGATTTTTGCCTTCAGATACTGGAGGACTTAGAAGTGGAATGGGATAAGCTTTCATTAGAAATCAACTGAAATGTGTTTCAAGGCCAATATATACCTATTGTAGTTTCACAGTTGCATTTAATTTCTCTGAAATGATGGTTCTGTAGCCTAATTAATAGCTTCTTACATTTGTTGATGGACTTGGGAATCAAAAATTCAAAATTAAATTACAGTGATTAAAAATATACACCAGTAATGAGACTTTCGATTCCCTAGATATGTTATTAAATGCAGTCACACCAGTTACAGACAGCCCATTGCTTGTGTTGGACAGATAGCTTTGTCACGATTGAACATGTGCAGTTGCTGAATGTCTACCATCCCTGACACAAAGCAGGAGGCAGGCAAATGTGAAATGCTGCGGAAGCATCATCTGCTTGGGCTCCCCTAGCTTCCAAGAGTTGCTTGATATTAGTTGTAGAATATGAAGCAGGGGGGAATCTGCCTCAGTCTGTTGGGATGAGATTGCATATTTCATTAAAGCCTGATCTGTTTTTTATGGGGAAATATCAGAGGCTTTGGCAATTATCATAAGATTGGGAGGAAGATGGTTGGATGGAATCTGGCTAATAAGGCTGTCAGTGCTCATGATTGTGGTAGACCCAGAAAACCTTTTGCAACAGTTATGCAGTGGTGCTGCTATATAATCAGTTGGAGATAATGGATATGCTTTTTCCAAAGCTTTTTTCACAGCTTGGCTTCCTCTCCCTCCCTGTGGGCATTCTGAGACAGCCTCAGGCACTGGCCCAGAGAAGATATACAAACAATCAGTGGGTAGGCAGCAGGAGGGATGCTGTCCTTTTGACTGAAGGGTAGATTGTAGATTTTCAGACTTGCATTTCTTGAAATTGGCAGTATTTTAAGGACCAAAATCTTTCCAGGTGTATAAATGGAGTATGGATTGAAAGTGCTCCTTAGATCTCAGGTTCATGATCAAATCTAGGAATTGAACTGAGCCCATGAAACTTGCATGCTAAAATCTGAAATTCTTAACAGATGAAAAAAAAAGGAGGAAATTGGACAGTAAGAAGTGTCAAGTAGCCTTTAAAGTGGTGCTGCTTTTCTCTTTATTTTGGGTAGTGGAATAGGAATTTGAGTCTTAAGCTATAATTAAAAAAGAATTTGTGCCTCACAGTTAATATTGTTGGGAAAGTTATAGTTTTGTAAATGACAGAGTTCAAGACTGACCAAACAAAGTATCTTAAATCTGAAATAGCAGTACAGACATCTTTAAGGGAGTGGGATGGGTGGTGGAATGTGTGTGGGGAGCTCTATGGGACAATGTGATTTCTGTTTCCAGCTTACGGAAGTGGTTAGCAGCTGCTTATTGCACTTAACTGTTTTTAATTGACAAGGTTCCCTTCTTAAGAGTTCTCAATCGCATGCTTGTATTTCATTTGGCTTGGTTTTCTGACAATACAGTATAAGAAGCCTCACATATCTCTTCTACCAGGGTGGCAGAAATCAAATTGCATCAGAACAATCAGAAATTGTGAAGTGAGTTGTTACTGAAGTCTCTTTGCCAGAGACACAGCTGTTTCTCAGCATATGTTATCACAACAGCTACAAGCCTCAGTAATGCTTCATGGGAAAGAATGAATTATCACCGAATTACTATTCGAAAGAGAAATAAAATCTAAGTGAACACCATCTTCAAAGAAGCTGAAGTAAAACTTGACTGGAGCTTAACTGCCTGTTGGGTGTATTCACTTCTTTTTCATTCTGCAACATGGCTGGCCTGAGGAAAAAATTCTTAAATATGCAAAGACCACTTTCAAAGATAGTGTTACTGGACCAGATAGTCTGTTCTATGCAGATGGAAATCCAGTATGCCATTGCATGTGTTTGTGCTCATGCATATGTAAAATATCTTCAGAAGTTTGATGCTGTTCTTAGTCCACAGTTGCTATTGCAGTCTCTTGGTTTTTACTTGATATCAAAGAAGTAGTTTTGTCTGTGTGCTTGCAATGCTAACTAAAACACTCCTAGTGATGGTTTGCTTTGTTTTTTTTTCCTAACAATTCAGAGATAATTTAATAATTTTTAAAGATACCATCATTGCTATTTACAAGATGTGTCATCTCCGGTAAAGGATAAGGGAAACATTAAAAATACTTTGGAAATATACATTTGAGAAATGTTTTAAGTGTTGATAACTCTTAACCTGGAGTATGTCAGTTTTCTAAATTTCAGTAGCCTTTGATCTGATCCCTCCACAAGCAGCTGAACCTCACTAGCATCAGAGAAGTCTTTTCAAATGCACTGCCATGCTGTACATGCATTCCTGTACTATGATACTGTTGCCTCCAGTAATTTTTCTAAAACCATACTCCATATCTAATATTCTTGGCTAGTAATTTAACCAATCTCATTGGTAAATGTGATCTTTTTGTTTCCACTTCATTGCTGTTAGTGTAGCTATGCAATTGCATGGCCTACTTAATTTTATGGTTTATGGACAATCTGTCTTCAAAGGATTTGGGAATCCCTTTACCAATTAGATAACATCTATTTTGCTATTACTTTCATTTAATGGTGTATGATAACATAAAACTGAGGCTCCAGAAGCAATTGGATTATTCTTTCAAGATAAGAAGTGTTACCATAAATCTTTGTTGACAGTGGAATGGAAACAGTGGTTTTAGCAGCTGAGGTGGGTGTACCACTGCTCCAGCATTCTCCAAGTGCACTATGAAATGGTTTCCTATAAGGGAATTACTATAGGATACTGTATGGCTATATGGTATTTGACCTTTTTTGGGGAAACAATTTCTTGTAGAGATGGTGGCTCTTATCTCTTTCTTACTAGATAAAAACATTTCTGTTCTCTCCTGAAGAGCAAAGATGTAATGAGGGAACTTTGTGGCGAGGCCGCCGCCTTCATGCTGTGGGAAGATGAGGTGAGGATGTGTGCTGCAGAAGAGAGGGGGACGGGCAGAGTCCTTTAAATACTCATGTACTACAGTGAGGGAAAAGAAAGCTTGCAGTGTATAGCATCAGGGAGTGCACTTGACCTTAATGATGCTCATGTTGTTATAGAGTAAGACAAAGATGCCCTTTTTAATGAAAGTATTTTCAACCTTTAAGTTTCACAGTTGGTGTAAAGGGGAGGAAGCTGCATGTGGATAATTAATTAATTAGCAGAGAATATAATTGTGACTTCTAACTTTGATTTATCACTGAGCACTAATAGCGACAGCTGGAAGAATGCTCTTACAAACATATTCTGTCTGAAACTTTGTGGCTGGGCTTCAGCTTATCTTTAGGACCTGTGTGTTGGGTGGATGCCCAGGCTGTCAGAAATGTTGGTGACTGCTCTCTGCATCTTCATCAGAGCATCAGAAAACCAAACTAGAGATCAGGAGGCCAGGCCAGTTTTCCAGCTTTTCTTCCTGCCTTGCCTTTGCTTTTGGTGACTGAAGGCATCCTTGAATATGGCTGCAGTCTGTGCTTTCTGCTGTCAGAAGAGATGTGCTTGTGTAGCAGGAAATATAGCAATCTGATTCCTACTTGCTGCCTCCTGGAGGTGACAGGGACCTCCAAAAGAGGTGGGACAAAAGAAAGTCAATAAAGAGGTGAAAAGCACTTTTGAAAATAAACTGGGTAGCTAAAACTCACCAAAGAATTAAACGATTTGCAGGACATGATGAAAGTTTCAACATTTGCATAATTACATTAACATGTGTAAATCAAATGCATTTCTTGCCTCACAGCAAAACTGGTTTTAAATATTCTATTAAATTTTTGTTTAATATTTGATAATGATTTTTTTTTTTTTTTTTAGAGCATGTAATTGATTTGGATTCGTGGATAAACAAGTTAAAAGCGATCTCCATCTGTACTTCTTGTTCCACATAAATCCCCAATTTTCTATGCTCTCTTGAGTACTCTTGGCACTTTATAGGTAAAACCTATAAAGGACATCAAGACCCCTTTCTCGAAAATATCGTTAGTAAATCCTAATTTGTACTTCCAGGTGACCTCCAGGTATGCTTCTACTCTTGTCGGTATAGAAGAATGCTTAAAGGCCAAAAGCAAAGAGGACATTTCTAGAAGGGCTGTGTTGCCAGCTTAGTTACCTGAAGATAATTTTGGTTTTATCACTTAAGACTCAGTGTCCTTGATATGCAATAGTAGCATTTTCTTCCAATTTTGTTTTGTAAGACTGTTAATTGATGTATTCGTGCTTTGTGAAATGCTAGGCATAGATCTGTTGCTTATTATGTTTTTACAAGCTTCTGCTATTTTGACAGTGTTGTCACCACCAGTAGTATAAGATTGATATGAAATTGCATCTGTACTATGCCAGTGGGTAGTGCATCCAATTTGAACATGAGAAGCTAATCCATTTTTGTTCAGAACTTAGGGAATACAGCCTTTTCAAAAAGAAGACCTGATCTCTTAGAATGTTAATTACCTTCAAAAGATCTTACAGAGCTGCTTGAACACAGCTTGATAATTATGCAGATTTAATCAGAAAAAAAATGTGTTTGCCTCCTTGATACAGGAAGCCTTGCATAGTTCTTGAGCAAAAAGATTTATATCACACTGTCCATCAAGCTAGGCTTCCGTGGGTTGTTCTGAGCTGCAAGCACAGGGATCAGCTTTGGAAATTATAGGTAGTTTCACAACTGCTTTAAAGGTAACTTGCAAATGAAGTGGTAAATTTTAATTAAAGAAGGTATATCAAAGTTTTATATGTTTAAAGCAATCTTGGGATTGGTAAACTCTGATGTTTGGGGGTAAGTCCTTGCAAATGATAAAAAAGTTAATTCTTATCAGCAGTTTGCATTGATAGGCAAGCCAGATCCTCACCAGTGTATCATATTGCCGCTGTTCAGTATGGAAGTGTCTGAAAGTGGCTTGCTAGGAATTCATCGGTATAGCATAGCTCTCAGTCATTCTCTGGAAATTACGCCTAAGTACAATAATGCTCTTGGTGAGGAGAAATAACATGGTATCAGGAAATAACTGAAGAAAAGTGTGTAGTATACCATATACAAATTGTAGGGGGAAGTACATTCTTGGAAAGAAATTTAGGAATGCTGCCATTTAAGACTGTAAAGGTTCAGACACTTTCTGTTCCCTCTCTCCTTCCCCCTTCCCAAAAGGGAAAAGAAACACTTCTCAAAAATTGTTAAATGTTTTGTCCCATTTTGTGAAGTAATGAGTTTTGCTGTTGACTCTCAACTGGTGAATGTAAGATCTTGCCTCTCGTGGATATAGCACTTAAGATACTGTGTACTGTACATGTTAGTCGCAGTTAGAAGTTTCTATCAAGGAAGCCAGAAAATGAGGAGATAAAAAGCTGCTCTTAAAACGTTCAAAAATGATTGTAGACTCATTTATCTGACTGCTGCAGTACACACTGCATTAAAGTACATAATGAATAACTACATCATGGTTCATGTAGGGTTTAACATTCTTAGGTGAGACTTTTATCAAAGGCATTAAAAGAATGAATAGCCGTTGTGTATATAAATCATGTGGATAAGTAGAACATAAAGCAGAAGTGAAGCATGCTGCACTCCTTTGTGGCTAATCTGCAAAGGATAACAGTATACTTCCCATGGGGGATGATGTAGCCACCCCCTCAGTTTGCATAGGTCCTGTGCTGAATCTTCAAGCTTCAAATTCTATTTGTTTATGTAAACCATTTTATTTATTGTCTGAATTTGACATTATTACATGAGAATAATGTGGTGTTTTCTCTGTTAATGACCAGTGCATAAAAATAGGAAGAGTAGAAGAGTAGAGTACATTGCTGCCTCTGTATTTATTCTCTCTCTTCCCTGCCTTTTATTTCTTCTAGTTTTATGCTGGGTAAGAAAAGATCTGATTAACTTGTCTGGTGTGTGCTTGGAACATAACCAATTAAGACACTTCTCTGATAGAGTTTGGGAATAAGAGAAAGCACATTAAAAGTATGCATGGATGGTTAACTGGTTTTCCAAGACACACTGAGAACGATGAAGAGAAATAGGTATGTATTTCTATCTCCTTTGCTTTGGATTAGTGAGCTATGACCTTCATTTTTGATCAGAGGACTTTCAGCTGTGCTTCATGTTTTGATCATCGAGTTTAATCAGGATCTGAATTTTGGTCTTGATTTATATGTTACTGTACTGTTGTACTGAGTCACCTCTTAAATCTCTTGGAAGAATGAAGTTACTGCAAGGAAGGAGTGGTTTGTTTGTTAATGCTACTCCTTACAAATACTAGGCGTTCTCTATCACTGTGTATTAGTGCAAAAGTAGCTTGTGGTTGTCTGTAGTCTCCAAGAGAGTCTGCAAATCTGTTCTCAGGAGCAGCTCTTCTGGTAGCTATTAACATTGACCATGTCTCCAGGTGAAGCACACAGAAATTAATCTGCTTGGAAGGGGACTGGGCTGTTTTATTCTAAGCTTTTCATCACTTTGGAATTTACCTAGTTTCTTTTTCTGTTTGACTGGTGTGAAATAGTCCAAACTAGGATTAGCTCTGAAGCAGGCTGTGAAGTCGTTCTGTTTTCCCAGACTTTAAGAAGAGATGTTTATGTTGACTTTACTATCCTTAACCTCTGTTCTCACTCATGCTCAGTGTATTCTGTGGTTTTCTGGCAAGCAGTGCACCTTAAAGAAGAGAACTGATTTAGCAAGTAAACTTTTTCATGAAATGCAGAGCCTCTGGCTATGTATAAATATATATCCCTGTACTTTATCCTACCTGGGGCAATGTGTGTCTGGAAATTACTGGAGGGAAATGAAATGACACTACTTGTTATGATGACAATAGAAGGTGAATTATATTCAAAAAAAAAAAGAATGTAGAACTCTAAGCTGTCAAATGAAATTAAAATTTAATCAAGAGGAGTTATTCCTCCTGTATTCTTCTTCTAAGATCTAAGCATTAGCAGGATAAGAAAGAGTTGAACGAAGACTTGGGCCGTTTCCTCTTGTATTATCATTTTTCCCTGTTTCTGTTAAACAAGCAAACTGAGGAGTGACCAGGTCCGTAATACTCCCCTCTGTAATTAGGTTCTGTATTTGAATTATTGCAAACTTGGTTAAGTGGCAGCTGTGACTGCACTGATATTTTGATAATATGGAGGTGCTTACAATCTGATTAATGCATGCTGTATTTTTCTTCTCTCCTGGCAGGAATAAAAGTCTGGGGCTAATAAAATGTTTCCTGGCCTTGAATAGGAAGGTGTAGTGTTTTCTTTCTTGATAAATACAAGTGTGTTGATTTTTTGCTGATTTTGTTGCAATAAAATTTGAGAGGTATAATAAAGAATACGATTTGTGAGAAAATACGCATAATAAGTTTGACCCTGTATACCTTTTTTTATTTAAAATTGTCAGTTATTTGTTGCAGTAGTTGTCCATAAAAGAATAAGTTTAAAAGAAAAAGTTTTTCCTTTTTAGGTATGGAGCTGAGAAAATAAATCACTTGTTTGGGGTTAAAATAGTCTTCTATTCAACATTTGTATTTAAAACAGTCAATTAGAAAATGCTTGGTGTAAATGTTCTGTGTGTACGACAGCTGAGAATTCTACTTTGCAGCTTCTTAGCAGAGGTAGTAAATAAAAACCAGAAGAAAATTGAATGTATCTGGCTTTAGTTTGTTTAAAATGTATCTAAAAAATTTATGAAAACTGAAAACTGCCATTTTTTCTCTCCTGTTATGATTTCACAGATACTTTTTAATTTAGTGGTGCTTCCAGCTCTTTCTGGCTGTTTCGAGTTAAAGTGCTTTTCTTTGGAGCTTGCAATGACAACATAATGAGGGTCTGGCTACAATGGAGATTGAATTAGGAAGTGTTGATTCACTCAGAGTCAGGAGAAATGCCCAGCTGAAAGCATTCAAGCTAGTAGATTTTTAGCTTTTCATAACAACTGAGGGAGAAAAAGGAAGTTATGTTGTGTTCTTCCCTCCTGGTTATGCAGTTCACATTCCTTAATGGCAGAGGTTATCCTGGTGTAGCTAAGGTCCCCTCCTAAAGCAGCAGTCTGCTGCAGGTGATAGTGGATGGGGGTGGATGATGATACAGATGCAACTTGAGCTGGGGAGCTGTTTTCCAATCCCTCTGTCCCCAACTTCCTCCTCTGGCGTCTACTTCTTTGAAGAACTGGCTCCAGATTTTGTCAGGTGTCCCATTTGGCCTTCATTCAATTCTGATCAAATAAAGATGAGAGAGAAATTTATGTCTTTGCTATACCAGATTCTCTTGCATGTATTTGTGTTCAGTGGTTGGCACACCATATTGGTCAGGAAACTCTCTTTGAAATGGTGTTTGGACTGAACACTTGACATTTTCTACTATCATGTAACCTGAGCCTTTTGAACTCCTGTGTGGAATGTGGGGGCATCTTCCACATCTTGCAAAGCAGTAGGTCCTTCCTAGCCCTTAAATAAGGGATTAGTGCCATACACACCATTTAAACCCAACAAAAATAATAGCTCACACAGCCTTATAGCAATCAGAAGTAGGAGGGTGGTGATTGCTGATTTGTGAGTCTGAAAGGCATCTGGTTTTGTTCTGATGTGTAGGAAATGATAGCCTATGGCTGCCTTGGGCAGTGTTTACTTTCTGCGGGTTAAGGAGGGCAGCACAAGAGGAGGAGCTCCGGAAGGAGCCGCTTGTTCCCAGAGTCTTATGGCATTTAAGGTTATGGAGAGCACATCTACACCGGAGATGATAGCTGAGCAGGAACTGTGACTCTTTTGTTGTTAATTGTTTCCAGAGTTGGTGGAGGAAGAGAGGAGAGACACTAGTAAAAGGTGTTTTCCTCCTAGGGAGGATGTTTTTCCCATCTCAACCTGTGACTACAGCAAGAGGAAAATAGAGGCTGTAGAGCTTGCATGAGCCTTTTTTCTCCAGTAGAAAGAGCAGATGCGATTACGCTAATATGCAACTGTCAGCTAAGGCAACCTGCTAAAATGCTGTTGTGTCACCCTGATCTCTCTTGTTCCCAGCTATCAGCAGCTGGGCTGCCAGCTTCTGGGCTGTCAGCTTCTGCCCATAACTAACTGTGATTAGCTTGGTTCCTCTTTCTGGGGTGGGTGGGAGATGCAGATGTGGCTGCAGCAGTGTTCTCCTTATGTTTAAATAAACAGCTGAGTTTCTGACAAGGGAGGGCAACGTTTACCAGGAAGTTCAGAAAGATTTTGCTAAATGTCATCATCCTCCTATGACTGGAAAGTGGAGGGAGAGATTATAGAATTTCCTATGGGTGATGCAAACCTGCATTTTCGGCTGGTTTTTGCTGGGGTGAGAGGCAAAGGCTATTTCTGGATACATTTTGTGGGCTCTGAAGTGGTGGCATTATTTGAGTCGGTAAGTGCTGCCCATGTAAAGGTTATGAGTCTCCATCACATGACATGAGCCTATGTAAACGAAATATACATTATTTTGTATAATTTCATTGTGTCTGGGCCACTCCTACTCTACTCATTGAGAAAATTTTAGTGGTGGTCTTGTTGCCTGTTCAGATAAGAAAAAACAAACCTTTTCCTGCTTTTTCATTGTCTGACACAGTTAATCTGATTTCTACCTTGCTATTATTGTACAAAAGAAATAGTAAGCTAATTCATGTACTTAATGATATGTCTTTGAAAACAAACTTGTAAACACTATTCAGGTCATCATTTATGGCTCTGAAGTTCTAATGTGTTGTTTATTAGAAAGCATTTTAATAGTTTGGCACTCTTTCAAAATAGATGTGTTTATTTTTGCTTTGTGCCTTTCAAAGGCAGATTTTAGCAGATCAGTAGTTCTTGAAAATTGTGCCCCTGATTTCTTGACTGAGATTACTCCATGCTCACCTATTGCCTAAATTTCTGCTGTGTATTGGAAGTAAATGGTGTTGGGATGGAAGTAACTTTCTGCAAATGTAATATTTCTTGTAAAATCCTCAGAAATAGTTAAGTCTTTCAAAACGTTGTGTTGAGGATTGTTTTTCTCATAAATACAAAAGGTATAAGTAGCAATTTTTTTCTTTGTAATGTTCACAGAGCAGTATAAAAGATTTCTACATATATTTCAAAACGTGCAGAAAAACAAAAATATAAAAGAAGGCTTTGATGGACTTTTTTTTCCTGGGCTCTTACACTAACAGGCAAAAACAGGGCTCTGAGCCTTATCTTGTAGGGATTTACACCTGATAGGAAATCGGAGTGCATTTTGAAGGACAGAAGTACACTGTTGTCTTTGGAATAGCTACTAAGCCTAGTAATGGCATGACTGTTTGCAGGGTATAATGCCTCCAGGCTTTAGGCAAAGCAGTGTGGAGCATGTGAGAATAACTGGCCCTGGGAGACACCAGAGAAAGCCTGAGCCTATCAGATGAGCTTCAGCATCCCAAGGTATCTGATCCATAGTGAAATCCGGTAGGAAAGGTTGTGTTGCCTCTTATGTCTTTCCTGAAGTGGCCTGTTGACATTTATGTTATTTCTTTTGTGTGCAGATGTGACTCTGGGGCTATGGGGAAGACTAATAGTAAGATGTAAATGTGTACTGTTTACTATGTCTTTGTTTCTAATATCTTATGCATTTCTTATTTAACCCTTTTGAGCTCTTCTAATGGGAATTTGTCATGTGAAATATGTGCTTAATTTCAGAAATTCTACTATGCAATTGTGTTAGGCTTATTAATGTTTGTGCAGTTGTAATGTGATCTTAACAATAATGGGATCTGCAGCTCTGAGATGCAGATTTTAGTTCTACAGTGCTACTTGGAAATAAAGCTACCAAAAATGATTAGTGAAATTACTCACTAAGCATCAGCCTAGAGCCAAGATTCCTGTCCTGTGGGCAAGCACCCAGCTCCTCAGGCACATGGCTCTCCCAGGCAGGCCTCCGAGCTCTCTTCCTTCGTTTTCTTCCTCTCCTCTCACTCCACGTATTTAGGCAATAGTTTCAGGAAAGAGCGTGTCCCCTGCTGACCCCTGGAAAAGCTTTGAAGCTGGTAGATAGGAGGTGCTTTGCTGAGAGGTAAGAGATCATTTTTCAGAACTAGAAATAGAGGGGTTTGGTGTCTAGCTGTGATCTGGTAAAGCAATACTGGGAAGGGAACACCGGCAGCTTTATGGCATTGCATCCTCCCTTTTGTTCTCCCTTGTGTGTCTCAGCATATGTTCCAGGTAGCAGCTAGCTACTGGTGGTTCGCTGAAAGGATTACTTTTTGTGTAAACTGAAGGAGTGAGCCACAGTATTTTATTTAGCCCCCAATTTGTATTTATCAAAAGTGTGAAGGAAGAATCCAGTTTATGCTGACCTAGAATAAAATTGGAGGGGGGAAAACCAATCTGTTCTTCAAATTCTGAATGGCTCTGCCATTAAACTCGAGGTATGATAGGGCTTTCATCGCCTCCTGTCAGCAAACTTGAGCTTCTTTGAAATAATAGGTTTTTCAAGTTGTTGGTAGCTGTGGTGTACTTGTAATTCTCTCAGTCTTCTATTGCCTTGAAGACTCTTGCTCAAAATGGAAACAAGAAACGGGTTAGGTAAATAGGTTGAAATAAAGTAACTAACAAAGACCTTTTACTGGGAAAACATTCTTCTCTGTTCAGGGGTGTGTGGTGTGTGAGAGGTGATTCCACTTCCACCCTGTATTTCGCATAATCCTGTGCGTGCATGTTTGTTCCCCTGCTTTTTTCAACTCTGAGCAAGTCAAAGTGACATTTCATTGATTTAGCTGTGCAGGGAATCCTGTGCAGGTAACACAGTAGTCCCTGTAGGCATGACAGCTAATATGTAAAATGCATTCTTTCGTACAAAAATGGCACTAATAAGAGAGTAATATTAATAATTGTCTTTCTGAAACACTGTTTAGAAATCGGTTTGAGCCCACACTCAATTAAGACAACTGGGCTGAGAAACTCTATGGTTTGATATATGGGTTTGAACTAGTAGCTTTACACAGTCTTCAATAATAGCTGTGCTAGTATTTCCTTAAAAGTAAACCAAAAATCTCATCCTTACGTACGCAGGGAGAAACAGACATGCTTCTGTAGCAATTCAAGTCAAATAGAGTGTAGGGCTGGTTATACTCTTGCAGTGGCATTAGTTCAGAACTGCGTAAAAGTGGGAGTGGCCGCAAATTTGTATATTTGAAGTAGGAAAGGTAATTTGTGTAGGGATGCTGAGTACATTTAAACATGGGGTTGCCAATTAGCTGGTGATAGAAGATCTGATTCTGATACTAAGTTTCGCTGCTGTAAATTAAGTTTATTTTGAGGGGTGGCAGGGTTGAATTTGCACTTGTGTTAGCAAGGGAAATGTCTGGCTCAGCATTTGCTTTTTAGTGCCAAAATCTAGCCCACAGGGGGAAAAGCTTCTGTCATTCTGTAAGTCCCCAGATGCTATTTTCTGGAAGAAGGTAGTGCACAGATGCGAGAGAACTGTTCTTGGCGTACCAGCTGCAAAAGGTTGTATGTCAAAAAAAATGTTATGGATATCTCGCATAGGAAGAAAAGGAGAGGCAACTATGCAGTTGCCTTCATGTTCTGCTAGAAAATATTAAGCTAAAGCACTTTCAAAGCCAAAAAGGGCTATCTGAGTGAAATGAGAAAGCAGAATATATTTTTACATAAATTCACAGTGTAGCACCAGAAAGGAATGTAAGGATGTCCTATGATCTGAAGTATATTAAAATTGTAACTTTCACTCATCCCTTTTGTAAGAGATTAATTAATTTACTGGACAGAAATAGACTCTAGGTTTGTACAACACTGCTGCTTGAGTACTTTGCTATCTTTTCAGGTTTTATTTTTTAGTCAAGACTCACAACCTGTGCATTCATGGCTCCTGGAAAGTTGAAGACAGATAATATTCACTACCTTGCCTAATGCATAATTTCTGCAGTTATGATCATTCCCACCCACCTCATTTTCCATCTTTCTTCCTGCAGAGTATAGAAGTGAGTTCGTTTCTTGAATGTTTTTCTGAAAATCAAGTTTTGGGGTTTTGAGTGAGACCTGCATCCATGCTAAGGGACATTGGTGGTTAGGGAGGGGTCTTGACAGGGTGTGAAGTGAGGTTAGTGTGTGGGTTGTACTTTTGAGAGCTCTCCCTGCCATTCTGTCCTGCAGAAGGAGGTCAAGTTTTGTTCCAGATTTTGTTCCAGAGAGAAGGACCAGCTTGTGCCATGGGAAGGGGTGAAGAGCGAGATTGCCTTCCCTTCACTTCTTTTGAAATGTTTGTTTCATTGGCTTTTTCAAGGGAGAGTGAGCAAGGGAGTTAGGTTGCTTTATAAGCGCAGCAAATTTCTGTTTAGTTGATGTTAGATTTGGAGTATCTATAGCACAAGTAATTAGTTAACTACTAAATGAAGCCAAACATTACAATTGTAGGGCAAGATTTCACAATCTGACTCTGTGAGGGAGAATCAGTGCATCAGGTTACAAACCAATCACATATTGCATCAGGCTATTGAAAGTCCTAATGGTATTGGCAGTTTATTTATGGCCAAAACATAAATCCAGCTGTAATGCTGGTTTCCATAGGAGAGAGCCAGGCTCTCAAAGCAGTACTCGTGTGTAGTTTTGTTGCTTCTGGACTTGTGCAGTGTCTTGATGTCCTAGAAGTTTCTGACTTCAGACTACTTCTAGACTTCTGTGGTGATGCAAAATGCAGTAATCCTACTGAATACTGAGAAAAAAAAAAAAAAAAGTAGTATTTTATTTGCGTTTACTTCTTTTGTTTTTTTGTTAACATACAGCCATAGATTGGAAAGCTTAGTGGCCTTCTCCAGTGCTACCCTGAAGGCCGCTTCCAGGTTGGCTTTAGAGAGTAAGGGTATGTGACCTCCTGCAAGGGTTCCTGTCAGCTTTTGTTGAGGAAGAGCAGAGCAGTGTTTGCTTGGGGGAATCCCCTCCTGCCGGGGGCACTCAGGTGCTCTGTGGACCTGCAGGATGTGTCCTGGCTGTGACAGGGCATGTGGTAGGTAGGGCTGGTCAGGAGACCTCTGGTCAGCTTCCTTGCCAAAGTGTTTCTTGCGAATAAGGAATAAGAACCTTTGAAGAACTGGGAAAGTAGATGTGTGTCAAACTACAAAAATTGTTGAAAGAAGTCAAAGGCAGGTGTTGCCAGCTGAACTGATTTCTATCTCATTTTCTTCTTTTTTTAACTGGGTTTTAAGATTGCTATGTCTCTATGGAAGATGAAGGGAATCTCTTAGTGATGAGAATCAGCATTGCTGCAAAAGCAGGCATGTTTTTTTTTTTCCTTTTTTTATAAGTAGGCTGCATTTCTCTGTGGTTGCTGACGAGCCTTCAATTTTAATCACACAGGAATAGGGGCTCATCAAATAATATGCACTGGAAGAGAGAGGAAAAAAAAAGAAGAATTAATGCTGGAGACATGACATATACAAAGGAGGGAGCTTCCCATACTGTTTTACTGTATAATTTTATGTAGAGCTCTTTATTACAAGACATGTTTTTAGTTCTTGACAATGCAGGTTGTCAAAGACACTCAGCTGATACTGCCTCTCATCTCTGTTCTGAAACGAGGGTCTGTTAAAATCACTTTTAATTTTAGGCGAGAATTAGAATATCTATTTTAGCAGTGCTTTCATCCAGAAGCAGCCACAGATCAGAAAGAGTGCTTGATGCTTCCTGTTCCATGAAAAGAAAAATGAATTAAGAAGTATTGAATGAGAGAATACAGATCTTTCAAAAAGTGGAAGGTAGCATTTACAGCTGTCATATAGTCTAGTGTCTTGTCTTCCCAAATGTCCAAAATCATTTATATCTGAGGGTTAGAAAAGGTTTTTTTTTTGTTTGGTTGGGGTTTTTTTTGTACAACAAGTGATACCCAAAAAGGGCTAGAAACATTTGTTGTCAGAAAGACATGGTAAATCTTTTTTATCTGAGCTACTGAGTAAATGTTGCTGCATCACAACACTCAGATTTTACAACACTTAGTTCCTACTGATAATGCTTAGAATATGTGTTATTGGATTGTGATTATGATTGTAGATAAACAAGTTTGTTGTGATGTGCTGAGATTCCAGAAAATCACTGATGCGTTGCACTGTCTTTATCAGACCCCAAGTTAGTCCGCTGGTACATACTCATGTGACTTGCAGTTAAGTAAACAGACTGCTTATTATCTTTCGAGGTACTAATTTTCTATAAAACTAGTAGAAATGCTTTCCGATGCTTGCCAAAAAAACACTTTAAAGGATTTTTCCATTCCTCCTTTTCATCTTCTTTCTATCCTGGGACAGTAATCTAAATGATGATCTTGACTTCTCATTGATGGTGATAAATGCATAATTTTTCACCAGTCATCCTGAGCTTAACCACTGGCAAAACACTTCTTCTACAACACCTAAGTGATATCCTTATGATCTCATGCAATCATTTAATCTCTCTGGGACTGATTTTTGAGTAAGCAGATGGTTGCTGCTTCTCTGAGTCCATAAGGAAATACCTTGCCAGGAATATTTTGTCTCATGACATTTATATTGGCTGTGGTTTGAGGGTTTGTAAGAGTATATTCATCTTTTTTTTGTGATGTTCATCAGGAGGGTTTCATTGCTGATCTTCGGAATCATAAATGGAGACCACGGTTCCATTGCTGGATGCCTTTCAGAGCAAAACCTGTTTGGCTAGCAGGATGCTGGTTCCAGGGGTGCCATTGCTAAGGCTGATTAGACAGTCTCCTTGAAAGCTTAATCCTTTATCTGTTTTGAAGATGTGGATTTATCTAGTGCAAGACGCAATGTGTTAATCAAAATACAAGATTCTAAGATGTTATTTTTTTATTGCCCAAATCATTACTTAAAAAAAAAAAAAAAGAAAAAGAAATACTAACCGTAAAGCATGCTTCATTCTTTTTGGACTATAACTATTGTGATATACTGAATAGTAGCTATGTATATACCTGTTCAGTATAAAATTAAGTTGTTGTTCTAATGTTTAGCTCTGTACAAACCAGCAAATGACACTTCTAATTGAAATTTTTTCCTAAATTCCTTTTTTAGCCTAATTTTTATCAGGCTGGTTTTGGTTAAATATTGTTGGGTTGCAGTATCTTGGGTATTATTGTGTTGTGTTATTGAGACAATAAAGGCAACCACATGCTGTTCATTATTAGCAACCAAATGGTCAAAGAAAGCAGTGGCTCCCCTCTGCTCAGCACCTGGGAGCTTGTGTCTGGGCAACTGTGTCCAGTCTGGGGCTTCCCAGTGCAGGAGAAGGTTTTATGAAGAAGAGCAAGTCCAGCAGAGGAGTTTTGGGATAGTCTGGAAGCAAGAGCATAAGTGCAGGGGGAGACTGAGGAAGCTGGGTTTGCCCAACTGGAAGATGAGAGGACTGAGGGTGATCTGATTACTGCCTTTAGCTATCTAAAGGAGGCATTTAGAGGAGATGGATCTTCTTGGAGGTGTTTAGTGAAAACGGACAACAATCTTATAGTGGGGAAATTCTGATTAGATAAAAGGTAAAAAAGTACCCACAGTGAGAGTGGTTGAGCACTGGAAGAGAGTTTCCCAGGTTTCTCTGTTCTGGAAGCCTTTAATAGCTGAGTGATCAAGATATGGAGCAAACTTGTTTTTCTTTGAAATTATTCCTGCTTAATGCAGGGGCTTGCACTAGATGACCTCCAGAGGTACCTTCCAACCTAGATTACTTGATGAGTTGATGAATATTCGTATGAGTAATGGAATATTTTTTTTTGAGTTTCAGTTGCTTTGCATATACTGAATAACTAATAAAAATCACATTTATAAGAATTTTCCCTCCAAAGTCTACTTACCAAAGGAGATGTTTGTAGTGAAGGAAGTAGATCTAATTGATTTTGCTTACCCATGTCCCTCCAGATTTGTTCGTGGAATAGCAGAGATCACACTTTCATTTTACTGATGGACTGGAAAATAAGCTCTCGTCTTTCTGCCACTCCCTGTGGGTTCATCAGTTTTGAATAAATTAGTAACTGAACGGAGCTATTTGTGTGAACCGAGGTAAAAAAACCCCATAGCCTTGCTGTATTCACAGAACATGCTATAGCTGTCGAAGCTGGTTTATCTCTTTAACGAAGTACACGTGCTTAGACAGACAAACATATTGTGTGGATATTTTAAGAGCAGACTATAAAGTTTGCACTCTTGCATCATCACACAGAATGTTGTTTTTAAGAGTGGTAGTACATTTTTGCATGCATAAAAATTCATCTGTCTTGGTCTTCTCTCTTTGCCAGGCAGACCAGGTGCATTATGCATGTAGAAGTATAAAGAATACGTATTAGGAATAAAAAGGGTGAAAAGTACTCTCTAGAGGAAAAGGAGCTTAAAAAGACATGAATTCTGAACTTTTCTAGCAGCCAGTATAGCCAGACCTTTAAACTATTTAACTCCAGCTGTATTGCTGGATTTTATTCTTATATATTCCCTCTCTTTGTGTAGTTCTTTGCTTTTGGATTGAATGTTTGCTGAGATGAAGGCAAAGTTTTAAATGGGTGCCATGAGTGAAGCTGTGCCTCAGCAACACAAACATTTTGTTTTTCGGTTGACTGTGAACTAAATGTAGGGACACAAAACTAGGGAATATCCTTGATCAGCACATGTTGAGCAGTTTTCCATCACCTTGGAAAACCGATAAAGCTGATCAGCTCAACTGCTTGTAACTGGGATTGATTTTATTTTTCCCAAATATTACCTTTTTACAGCAACTCCCTGGCAGGACTATAAAATATTAAGGAAAGAAGTCGACTCCTTTTTTTCGTGTGTGAAGCGGAATGAGGAATAGAACTGGAGGAAAAAATGCTCATGAATTATTTTAGTATTGCCTTCATTCCCCAGTATTCTCTTTGTCTCTTACCTGGTAACCCTGTTGGTCT
Organism: Psilopsiagon aymara; assembly: GCA_024733675.1. NCBI lineage: Eukaryota > Metazoa > Chordata > Aves > Psittaciformes > Psittacidae > Psilopsiagon > Psilopsiagon aymara. Next base: position 16,203 of record JANRGW010054753.1, on the reverse strand, counting down.
CACTGATACAAACCTGTGCTTTTGTCCTTTCAATTCCATTTTCTACCTTCCTGCTTCTCCTGGGTCCAAATCATTCTTTTTATCTGATATGCTAATCAGAGACTATATACATAGCTCAGACTAGGGCTCAAAACATCCCTTCCTTATTACATGCAGTTTCCACAAGTGGTGGAAATTAGGAGGCATGTATGGAGAGAACTAGTTCCTCAGGAGCTAGTATTCATTGGCTTTTGTTTCTTCCTTATTCCATGTGCACCTTGCCTTCTTCAGTGACTGAATCTCGTACACCAGATACAAACAGCACTCCACACTGTGCTGGCTTTTTAAATGGACTGTGAGATGGCTCTTTAAAGCATAGGTGTGTGCTTGGAAATGTAATGATAGGATCACTCCTTTCTGCCTTGACTCGGGTGGAGAGCACTGGGCAATATTGTAAAGCCCCATCTCATTTATTTCTTGTCAGACTATTGCCGTATATACTCTTCTGCTATAGCACTCTTGGGGAAAAAAAACCCAAAACCAACCCACCAAAAACCAACAGAACAAAACCTCAAACAAATGCTACCAAGCTTTCTAGGAACTTCAGACAAAAAGCCTGACACAGACCTGAGTAGTCCTATTCTGAGTGTCCTGAGGGTTCACACGTCTGTTGATAAGAGTGTATAGGAAGGGGAGTTTGGCTATATGTTAATGTGTGTGGTCACACTCTTCCCAGCTATGTCTGTGTATTGTGGACTGTTTTCAGCAGCACATTTTGTCCTCTGATCCTGCTCAGTGAGGACAGGCCAGTCATTTCACACAGAATTGCTTTAACAAGATCTAACATAGAGTTTCCCTTGTCTCAGACAATCTGTCCTTTCTATTTCTTTGTAATATAATTAGGAATTAAGTTCTGTTTTGTTTTACCAGCTTTTGAAATACATTAATGCTACTAATTTTTTTTTGTGGAGAAAAAGAAACTGCGTTTCCAGGGACAGATCAGACCACAAGCTTAGAAGCAATGCAATTTAGGTTATAAAGCGTATAACCAATTTAAAGTATTAGTAATAGAAGCCTTTTTCCGGTATATAGCTCTCTAGCAGAATGGGAATTATCGCAACTACAATTACGTATTTCAGATGTTTTGATGTATTTTTTTTACAATTGAAATCAAGCAGATGCTATTCTGTAGCAAGAAATGGGTGAGGGAGAAACAGGGTAGATACTGGCCTTTGAGGTGTCTGTTGGGGTTTGAAGTTAAATTCATTGGCCTGGATTCTGGCTTTATGGGTCAGCTTTGGTGCTGTGTGATTTGTCTCTAGCTCCACTGTTAGTCACTTTCTGTATGCAGTGGTGATGGGGGTGGGGGATAATGCTGTAGCTGAAGGTCAACTGAGAAAGATGCAATCTGCTGGAAGTGTTAGCTTATTCAAAAAGCATTTTTGCCCTGTAATGGCTAAAATGACAGCACCAGATGCAGAGTAGTGGTTTTGAGATGATTTGTATTGATCATCTTTGCTGGTCTCCTGTTTTACCACCTAATAAGTACTGCTGAGCATTTTGTCCTAAGCTGATGACAATATACAAGGATTTTCAATAGCTTTCATTATAATCATTTTGAATTCGCATATTAACACATGCACATTGTAATTACCCTGTTCTTTGTGGCTGTTTGCTGTATGTACAAGGCAAGAGGAAATAACGAAAATCTGAATTTTTCATTTTGGTCTGTGAGTCTGGATAATAGTCTTGATGCAGTAGCATATAATAATTCGAAAGGGCTATAGGCAGCAGTTTTAGAAACTTAACAGTTTTTTTCCTTTGTTTTAATGTATGACCTTTTCACCGCTTTGATCCCTTAATCTGTGGACTGTGTAACCTTGAATTAGTAAAAACAAGAAATGTTGTGCATCATCTAATGACATATTTCTTCTGGCTACATCAAAGAAGTTTAGATAAGATCTGTTGTAGGAAATCTTCTGCGAGTTCTACAGGAGTGAAGGTTGTAGCCAAAGATACACTGACTTTTTTTGGCAGAGAAGGATAAAACTCAAATGGACTGCCTTGCCGGTTTATCATAAACAGCTTACAGAAACCTTGAATATATTTGAAATATTGACAGTATAAGAGAAGATCTTCTTAAGTCAAGCTTCTTTTCTTACATGCTGACACTGGAAACAGTACTGAGAAGTTATTGAGTGGTGGCACAACTTGTAGCTAAATTTAATTTATTGAGAAGCTCTGCTTAGTTCACTTGTTTTTGATACTGTTGTGTTCAGAATTCTCAGAATTGGAAAAGGTGTTGAGCAGTATTTTTGTCTTCCATCTGAAACTGAAATAGTGGTAATATTACCTTTCAATATGTGTTGCTGTCATTTAGCCCTGAGATTAAATAGGTTTCATTATATCCTGTAATATAAAAGGATGGCAAATTTGGCTTCGTTCCAGCCTCATCTTTGAAATGGGAGTAATGTTTTTATGCTTTGGAGATGATGCAAAACTGTCAAAATAAGTTCAAAGATGCAGACAGAGTGAGTCTTTAGCCATATGTAGTGCTCTTCATCTTTAAATAAAACTTCCTCTTGAAAGCTTAAAATTGATTAAATTTTCTGCTGTTACCTTGTGGAGCAGAAATGTGTAGGCAATGTGCAGAAACATTTGGGATGTAATTAATTATTTACAAATAGTATGCATAGTGTCAGTAAGGCCAGTCACTTCTTATGTAGAATTTCCAAGGTGCTTGTAGCTGGGTGAAGTTATTGTGTGTAGGTACAGCACAGGCAACATCTGTCTGTGATGTCAGGCTGCATCTTCTATCCTCTGTTTGCAGCTCTTTCCTCCTACCCCTGGCAGAGGGAAAAGCGACCCTGTAGTTGAACAGATGTCCCAGGGCTTCATGAAGAGTGACAAACTGCCCCACAGGGAAATGCTTCCCCTTTGACATTTAATATCAGTCATACATTGGTCAATGACATTGGGTGCAACGCATCTATGGTGGTGGTCACAGTTAATGCAAAAGTCTGCAATGCAAAAGTCTGTGAAAGTGCATTTTTCAGCTGTAGTGAATATATTCACGGCTGTAAGTGCTGTGAATGATCCTGGAGATGTTGCCTCACTTAAAACGTGGGCTTGGTGAAATACAGAGGAAACACCAAGGTGATAAAGTACTTAATGTTGGCCAAGGGAATTGACGATTTTTGAGTATTTCCATTATTATAACTGACTGTAGCAAGTATTTTCTTTCTCTTATAAGAGACTGTGTAGTGATTGTAATGAGTAGCAATGAGATGATGTTATGAATGTTAAAGTTCTTGTGCATAAAGTTGTTTGACAGCTGGGCTGGCCTGAATCAGCATTTACCTTTAATTTCTCAAAGTGTCCTAAAGGGACTCTGCTTCCCTTTTCCCTCCTTCCATTCCCGATGACTAAGTGCCTTATCAGAGATCAGTCTTTGCATCTATTAGGAAGAAAAATAGCCTGTGTGGAAAGGAAGTGAGTTTCCTATAGCTGGGCCTTAGGATAGGAAGAGATCAGAATAGTTTTTAGATGACATAGGTATCCTTCAGGATGTAGAAGAGGGAGGAAAAATAGACTCAGAAAAATTCAATCATGCAGCCTACGATTTGTGTAATAAATATTTCTAGAGGAAAGGTAGACAGGGTAACAGTTAAGGAATTCAGTTAGAAAGTGTTTCTGCAAAGCTCCTCGTGGGAGAAGTGAGGACGGACTGCTATTTTTGCTGTGGCATTTTAGCAAGTACATATCTTAGCTCTGGCATTTCTTATCTTGAAAATCTATTCTTAGATTAAAGCTAAATGATAAAACTCACACGCACGTGCTGAAGTCTTCGTTGTGCATGGTAGCTAGTGTGTAAAAGTGCCTACAGTAACAAAGGATTTAACATAAACAGTTCATATTTTTTCTTGGCATTAGAACTCCTGTTACGTCAGAGCAACACCTTTTCATCTCTATTCATAGTGGATCAAAATGCTTCTGATTGCAGGGGGTTTGGAATTAGATGATCTTAAGGTCCTTTCCAACATTAGCTATTCTATGATTCTGTGATTCTTTGCAATTCAGTCCTGAAATGGAAGCTCTCAGTAGCCAAACTGCATTCCAGGTATCTGTGGTGCAGGATCAGATCAGAACTTTTAACAAAGTTTTTTGTGTACTTAGTAAACTTTAAAGTGTAAAGATAATGTAAACTTTTAAATTTTTGCTTTCATAGAATTCAATGTCAAATTGTATTCTGAAGTTCCTTTAAAGTGCAGTCTATTCTATTTAGTAAGTTTACGTAGAAGCTAATCACATTACGAAGTACTTCTAATCACTTTAAGACATTTGGCTTCTTGGTGGTAAACATAAATGGTATTTTTAATATCCAAGCTAGATCATTGGGAAAAACAAACCAAAATACAGTTAAGACTGTCTACATTTAAAGCATCTTTCCACTGATGAAATGTTGAAATGGTGTAAATGGTTGCATTGCAGCAGTTGCAAGTCAGTGCTAGTCATTTAGAGCAAGTTCTTAATCTCTTTTGGCTTGTCAAGGAACTTGCAGTTGTTCAGTGATTCTGACTGTAGAATTCTGATTTGGTACATAATAGAATGAAAAATATTTTATTAAAATGCATATACCAAGAAAAGGATTCACGACAGCTAATAGCAACCAATCTCTGAAAAGATTTATGCAAACAGAAAAGAAAAAACAAAGTCTTAAGAATGGGTTTCTTGGGTATTTGAGAGATCATTTGGACAAGTTTTGTCTACTGTCCTGAAAGTATTTTTGGCACTTCCAAGTTCACTGAGTTTGTAAGTCTGTGACATTTCAGTGATAGGAACAGAACAACACTTGGTATAAAAGCTTTTTAGCAAAAAAACTTTTTTTTTTAGAGGGGATAAGCTTTTTAGTTTTCCACTCCCTTTTTTCCATCTATCTGTAGCTCTGGAAAGCCTTCAAGTTAGAATGGAGTTACAGTTTGATAATTTCCTTTCTGAGCTTCTACTGTTTGTTTAAACAGATGAAAAAAAGAAAAAGCAAATACAAATCTTTGCAGCTGATGACTCTAGCCGGTACATTTAGAGGAAGCATAGTTAGGTGCTGGAGAGCTATTCTGTTCAGTAGTGATTCATTTTAGAACAACTCTACCTGCAGCACTCATGGTGCTTGCTGGATTTGGTTCCTGGAACTTACTGATTTCAGGTTTCTTTGTCATGTACTCTTGTAACCTTAAAGTGAGTTCTATGACAACAAGAACCACAAGAAAATAGATGTTATGTCTATACCCTGTCATCGGGAGGGTATAGAGACACTTTGGGTGGATGAGGCTGAATCAGTCAAGCCATTATAGAGAGTGGTCAGGGTCTTTGGGCTTGCAAATATCTGCTCTTGTTACCCTTATAAAACTGAAGGAGTGGGATGTAGACTGTGAGGATTTGCAGTGTTCTGTGGGTATGTAGAAGTATGTGGTCACTTCAAGACTGGGCAGAAATTCCTGTTACCTTAATCCATAATGTTCTGTTGGTCTAATTAGAGCTGCTCTTTCCCTGATCACTGGTGTGACTGATGTTTCTCATTGTGGAGGATGGCTGCTCAGAGCTAGTTTAGAAGCTTTGCTTTAAAGTGTGGTGTAGAAGTATTTGCCTTGCAAGCTGTGGCCCTCTGAAGGGTCGCACTTAGAAAATGAGAGGATAAAGCCTACCCGTAGTCTGGGTAGATAAAAAAATCTTTAGTGACCCAGATGAAAGCAAGCATAGGAAACATTTCATTCTTCTAAAAAATGCACTGTAGCAGAACTCTTGTGTAATTGACTTTGTTTTGGAGATTTCATGGTAACAAATGGGAGAGAAGAACTCTTCTAAGTAAGTCAGATTGATGGAATGAGTTGTTACCACTTACTGTGTGGTTTGCTGACAGGGCCGGGTAAGATGCCATTCCACTATTAAGCATAATTTTCGATATCAGCAGTGTTACTGAAGGCTTTTTGACTGTTTTGCTCTCCTAAACAGTCTACTACATATTTCATATCTCCAGTCTTTGGACACCAGTAACATTGGAAAATAAAATGAAAATAGCTTAAGGCTTCTGAGTAGCACTCTAAAAAATGAAGTTCTAAAATGAGTTCCCATTTTTAATTCTTAATTAAGAAAATGTGCTTCATTTTTTTTCACCCTGATGACAATGAGTAAGTAGCTGCTGTCGGGTTTCCTTCTTGCTTCATGGCTTGGTTGGATGAATCAATGCATGGCTACTGGCTACAGCAACATGATGAGGACCTTCAGGATACTTTAGTTATGGATTTTGCTTTTTCAGTCAATAGGAACTTTTAGTCCATGGCTGATTTATACCATGAGGTTCTAATGTGGCATAGAAACAGTCTGTGCCTCAAGGTCAACTGTCAGAGAAAGCACATGGTAAAAATGAAGTGTTGACAGATGTCAGAAAAGTGGAAAGTTTGTATTCATCGCACCAGGTTATTGTCTGCCTCATGGTGAATGACAGTGCTGTCATTGAATTCTATGAGTATTGTACCTTACTGTTTCTTTCCTAAACTATTCCTGTCATATTATACTTTTGTAGATTTGCTCTCAGCATGGACAAAAGGAAGAGTGGTTAAAGCATTAGTTAATTTTGTTTCCTTTTCCTCTTAAACATCAGAATGGGGAGGTTTAGTAGTATATATAATTTGATAAAATGAAATATAGATGTAAATAATTTAGAGTTTGTGTACTCCATCATCCTTTTCCTGTTACTGTAAAGAATCAGAATGTTTGACTCCTTTTTTTGTTCTTTTATCATTTCTTTTATCAAATGTTCTCACTATATGCTATTGGTTACTCAGGGCCAAGATTGGATAATCATTGTACTTGTTTGAAAGTATCTGTTCTTGGATTTTGATTTCCAGCATCTCCTTTTGAGAAAAATGTAGTGCCATTGTGATTATCAGTGTATGTCAGTATGGTCACTGATATACATCAATATCTGTAAATGGCTCTGTCAGATAAATCAAGGAAAAAACATGTGAGTTGAATGACTGCAGAAAATAAATATTAGGGATATTTAATGTTGCCATCTGATGTTTATAACAAGCTGATGCTACTGGTTCTTGGTATTCTGTATGTGAGCAATAAACCTGGCCAAAAATCTAATGATAGGTGATGCAAGTTTTGGTTGAATCTAAGGTTCCATGAGATAATAGCACAACAGACCATAAAAATGGCCATTTTGAGCTGTGCATTTTATAAATTAATCTTCTATACTGCCAGGTATTTAATCAGAATAAGTGGATTAAGAAAAAACTCTTTGGAAGGTGCTTGAAGATTAAAACATTTCAGAATAGAAGTGTTGAGCTTCAGTGTATTGAAGCTGGACAAGTCTTCGGCAGTTTTGAAAATCTGCTTTACTGAAAAGCTGTTTTTTTTTTTTTTTACCAATTAACTATTACTATTTAGTTAGGTAGGCAATGTACTGTATTTAGACACTTTTCATTTAAAACCTCGTTAGTCTGTCAGAAGATAAGTACACAAAATATCAACTGTTCTGTTATTCAAAGCCGTTTTATCTACCCTGACAATCAGTTCCTGTCTTGTAGATGCTTCCATTTTCCCCTCTACTTGACTTGCTATCTTAGTTTAAGGTTTTTTTCACTGCAGGCACAAACATAGAATTTGTGTAGTATATACTCTGTCTTCTGAAATTTGGGAAAATACATTTTTAATTTCCTCAGAGTCATAGAATAGTTAGTGTTGGAAAGGAACTTAAGATCATCTAGTTTCAACCTCCCTGCTGATGGCAGGGACACCTCATACTAGACTATGTTGCTGAAGAATACCAAGGGATATTTTTATGTCAGAGGTGATGTACAGTATTTAAAAGAATTGTTATTATCTCATAATATCATTATTTTTTTTTCTTTTCAGCAAGATGGTGGTGATTTGGTTGCCCATTGGGGTAATTTTCTTCCCAAATAACTGACCTGTGTAGTAGAAACTGTGCAAGACGCAAGACTTTGTAATTTGTCACTTTTCATTTTCACATGCTCAAGTAAGCATATTAACAGCTAATCTCAATGCTTAACAAAATCAAATGTCCAATCTTCAATTTCTAGTGGTCACAGAATCTGTCTGAGCATCTCATAAAATGTAGGTAGCCATGGATAGACTGAAGGCTGCTCTTCCTCCAGATCAAGCTAGTAGACTTTTCTATGACTTGCTTAGCAGGTTCCTGCAGTAGTATACCTGTAGTACTTTTGTTTGGTTGGTATTTTTAATGCCAAAAAGTAGAAGCACACTGTTGATTCTTAGTTCTTTAAAAAATTCTGATTTGCTATCATGTAATATATTCTAATAATGTTTTGAACTAAGCAACGGTCTGAGCTTTCTGCATTTCTTCTTCATTTTGCATGATTTGCTCAAACAGCTTTGCTAAGTAATTGCTTGAAAAGTTTGGGTATACTAACTTTTCCTGAAAATATTGAATGGATTATTAATTGAATTGTTTCATTTTGACACATGACTTGAATCATGAGTTGAGCTTTTGTGAGTATAAGCAGGTTTCCTTTGTCTGCAACAGCTTGTTCACAGTTTGTGTAAATTCATGTAGCTTTTGGAGTCTGCAAGAATAGTTGCCTACAGGGTTTCAAATGAAATTAGTTTTCTACAGCTGTTGGCCTGCTGATGCCAAGACTCCACAAATTAAACTGTTCCTTTCTGTTGTAAAGAAAGATCTGCAAGCATGCTTGTAAGCCCTTGCCCCTGCTACCCCCAAATAACCTCCACCCTTGATAATGGCCGTATCTGAGAACAAAAGCAAAATCTGTTAAATGAAAAAATATAAAAAAATTAAAGTCCAAGTTAAAAATATATTCTTGTTTCCCATCAGCTGCCTGTATTAAATCATGCATCAGTTTTAGTTTTGCATTTAGGATGGGAAAAATAGTTCTGCCAAAACAGTATCAGAATTGATTATGCAAATATCCACTTAGCAGATGCGAACTTTTGAGTCTTAAATTTAACTTGGTCAGCTTCTGATGTGCATTGTGTAAACAGGCTTTCAACAGGATTTTAGGATCTTGGAGTAAGAGGCTAGGAAAGTGTCATTCCTGCAGAGACAGCTGCAGCATGCATGTGCAGACATTTTAGGCAGGTAGTTCAGCATAACCCTTCCAAACTTTGCAAGCTTTATGCTCTTTTTCTCTAATTAGTGAGCAAATTGAAAAGTGTGTGCACATACATGGGCACATATGCATTCCTTGTCCCCTATGTGTACTTCTGCAAAGACTTTTTGGCATCTAAAACCAATGTAGTATTTGCAGCAATTTGAATTTTATTGCTGCATCCAGGTATGCAAACCTGCCTTATTAGCAGCTAAATTGGCTGAGAGAGGTGATGCTAAATTTGTGTTGCAAAAGGAGAATCAAATTGTCTAGTTTCTAATTCCTCCTTCTTTCCCTCTCTTTTATGCATTATTTTAATACTCTTCATTTAGCAAGTGAGGAAAACAGCTCACCCGCACTAATAAAGTTGGCAACCAAAGAATTTGCACGCTATAATGAGTTGCTTGTGTACAGTAGGTATTAAAAGAAGAATATATAATGAATTATAATAGGAAAAAAGTTATGGTAGGAACAGATAATACAGTGAGCGTGAAGTCTGTAAAGGCTGCATGAATATTTTCCCTCTGAGGATGGTACGGGTTCTTCGAAAATTTTAAATTTGCTTTTTTTGTAATCTCATTCGGAGAAAAGAGTGCTCATTTCTTTGCTTCTTGTCATGATTAAATACTAATCTGCATTGTATTATACTTTATTACAACAGATTAAACTCTCATGGAAGTCCAAGAAACAGGTTAAATGCCTATTGACTTAATGAATTACATTAAATATCAGAAAAAATGGGTTAAATGTTGAATGTGCTTCAGGAAAAAAAGCCTTGCAGGATGCAGAGTTGGTGCTGGAGTACTGTAAACCTAGGGAACAAGCATGTTCCAGAAGATTGCTCCAGCAAAGGTAGCTCATTCCAGGTTTAGGCTTGTTGCAGTAATGACCTGGAGTGAGTCTCAACTGCTATTCATTATAAATCTGAACAATTATGTTAGTATAACAGGATGAAATGAAGAGTGATGTCATATTGTCTGGGAGGATCTCTGCAGAGCTTGGGTGCAAATCCAAAGGGTTTGAGGCTTCATTGCGTGTACTTTGCAGAGGGGGCTGAATGCGCTTTCTGAGAGGTGAATGTTCTCCAGATGGATGTTCTTTGAACCAGGCAGCCTGAAAGGCTCCAGAATACTTACATTGTTACCTACTCATGGCTTGAGTTTGAGTAGAGCAGAGAGACAAGTAGCTTCAGTGTCTTGACAATATTTCTAGAGTGAATGGTGAACTTTTTCCTTTGATTTGTTGGTTAAAAAAACTCAAAACAAAAGGGCAGATGCTATTGGGAAATATGACCTGGTTGTATTCACCAGGCCCCATTCTTTTTCTCTTCATCGATCCGTAAATTCCTCAGGTCAACCTCATTAGAACTCTTAAAAGAAATGTTAGACCTGGAAGGGGGGGTAAAATTTAGAAATGCTGGTCATGCCTGGAGTAGGAGAAGTTTATGGCAATGACTTTAATGGTAGAGGAAATAAAAATTTTGAAGCCTCACATTCAATTCGCTATTGGCGCAGTCTCTCCTGTTTAGAGAAATAAATACAATTTATGCTGATAGTGAAATTTCAAAGCATATTGCATGGTACAGGGATGGCTTTTGATCTGTATACAGAGTATCTGAAACCGAATGCAAGCGTTACACTCCTTGCTGTTACTAAATTAATAAGAAGCAATGAACATTAAAGCAATTATCATCTTCATGTCCTCAGTCTAAATTCAGCTATCCAGAGGCACTGCTTTGCATAAACAATGTGAATCAAAACTTCTTCATATGTGCAAAAGAACTGTCAGTTAAATCAAAAGACCTAACACTGAAGATACTGGTATAGAGGTTTTTTCTTTCTTTGAGGGTAATGTAGTTAAATATAAGCAGCTGCAAATGCATTTGGGATTTTAGTGAAAGAAAATAAAATTCTTACTTGCCTACTTGCAAGGAAAAAAAAGCAACAAAACAAACCTAGCAAAAAAAAACCATTATAACCTTTTTATGTCTTACCTTGATACAGACAGCTTGATGAAATATCTTGGGAATTCTGGATATGCTTTGTAATCTGGTCATGCGAATGTTTCTTGTCTTACAGCTTTATTATGGACCTGCTCCACCTGGATGCATAAGGAACTTGCCAATTAATTTTCCTTCTCAGGGTTGCATTCTGTCTTTCAGATTACCTTGTGATCACACTCACCTAATCTGAATTGAATTTACAAGGACAAAGAACTGAAACTATTTACTTCCTCCCTAGAGACCTCCCATACCCTGAGGCTGATTTTGCTTAATCAAAATCAGGCCTCATGAATTTAAGGAAATACTGTGATTTCAAAAGTGGATGCTACATTTCCCAGAAGAAAAAACATGAGTGAAAGACTAGACTGTGTTCAGCCTGTCTTTGGGCCATAAGATGCAAAATATGAGTTCAGGAAAAGAGGGGTGTGAGCAGTCACAAGGTCAAGTTAGTTAAATAAGTTAATTAAATTCTGCTTATGGGTGTTCTTTTGTAAGCCAGTTTCTTTAACAAAGGAATGTGTTGAGAAAACTGTACCAACCGCAAGAAAAATCACTTGTCATTTAAAGAAGTAGGGAAGAACATTTTCTTACAGGTAGGGTGGAGGTAGAGCAGAGCTGTGTTGCCTCTCCAAGGAAAATCCCTGATCACTCAACAAGTTGTCTATCGCAACTCTTAGTCCTGGAATTCTGGAAAAAATGAACTGTACCTTTTCTCCTGTTAAGTGGCTGAGTGGGACTAATATAGTATTTGTACTGTGGAAAGGAAAGGCATTACTGAACCTCTGGAAATACCTCCTCCAGTATGGTATTCTGTGGTCCCAGACAGTAATCTTTTCATGTTGGAGTGAATGTATAATCATACATAATAAAGCAAGGCAACTTAGGGCCAAAATAAAGACATAGCACTACCTAACAGTTGCTTACTGTAGCTGTCAGTATATAAATTGTTTCATTAATGATGTATAAAGTACTTCAAAAATAGAAAGAGATTTTACAATACTGTGTTGATTGACCAGTTAATAAAATTCCCCACCTTAAGTCCAGCTGTAGCTTGAGTTCTGGGAAGCAGCGGAATGTCTCTGCTTTTTGAACCATGTAAAGTTTCCAATAAAATATACAAAATTTTCCTTTTTTAAATTTGAAAGTGGATTCAGTGTTCAGCCTGTCTTTTTTATGGGTGTTTTTTTTTGTTTTTTTTTTTTTTTTTCACATGAGATGGATTTGACATGTATATTTATTGCATGAACTGCTATAGAAATGCACAGCACATTTGAACATACTTGGTTCTTAGTAGCTAAATGGGCAAAACTGCATAATATTTAACAAGCTGTTGGAAAGGCTTCAGTGTGTTTGTTGCAAGGCATGTTTGCAGTGTGATGTGCTATGAGCTCTTACATGTGGGGATTGTGTGTATGTGTGCCTGCAGCAGAGCTGTCTCATTTACTAGGGGTGCTTGAAGTGTAAGGGTAATTCATAAAGTAAAGTAGAAACCACTGAAGATAATGTTACACATCATGATCATCAGTATCCCTCATCTCTTTCCTTATTTATGTACTTTTACTGCACCTTCCCCTCCCAAAATAACCGATAACTTTGGTTTCCAACAGAGTGCTGGTGGCTTAGCGTTTGTCATCCATGTGATTTGTACTGGTGGGTCTTGTATGCTGTTGGCTTTTGGAGAAATGTTTGGTGGTTTTGTGGTGTGGAACATGTTTTATAGTGCCTGAGCAGTGGCCAACAGATTTGTTGCAACTTTAACCAGAACCTGATTCAAATCAATTACCCCAGGGAGCGAATCCTGGCACCTTGCGTCAGGGCTGTAACGGTGAGAACAGATCCAGGCAGCTCTGCTTTCTTGTGCAGCAGTTCTACTGGTGTAGCTGCGTTCTTGTTGATTGTGCCTGCCAAATAGAAGAAAAGTGAGAAGTAACTGCTTACCTGAGATTAAAGGAAACATTTTCAGGAGAACCATTCAAAATGTGATTCACCTCCAGGTTGTTTGCCTCTCTTAGTTTTGAGTGCTCTTCATTAACTGAATATTGTGTGCTATTTTTCCTGTGTAGACCTTTAGGGAAAATTTAACTTAGTAAGAGAAACATATTAATACAAATTAAATACTTCTATAATTTTTTCCCTAGATGACATGCTATCTCTCGGTTGCACAGGGTTATTAACTGCTTCCAAATTCCAATTGTTGTTTATTTATTTAATTTTAGCAGTATAAGTGCTTTTCAAACTGTTCTCAAAAGTTGAGCCCCTGCCTTCTCTCCAGAGTAGGATATGCATTGTTGGCTTTAATTTTTAATCAGCTGATAGCTTGTTCTTGCTTTATTGCTCTGCCTCTGGCACTTAAGCACTTCCAAGTTTGACAGTGTTTTGGTGGGACTTCACATACGTATTAGTTCTGTGTGGTCAATAGTCTTTTAGCTGTATTAAGTTATGTACAATATTGCCAGCTTTCACAGTATCTCTGGATATTTTCCTTGCTGCCCTTTGCTTGCTTGCTTTCCCTAGGTCAGGTGATGTACAAGGTAAAATTTGCTTGGAAAATACGGACTAAACTCCAAAGCTTTTTAAGAAATCCATATTCCAGAAATAAAACATCTGTGGTCTTTGTCTCATGATGTACTAAGCCATTTATCATACTGTTTTGATAGTTACTACATCTTAGTTGCCTAGTGATGTCACGAGCAACTAATGTTCTGAATTTTTTTGGTCAGAAGTGGCATTCTGGGGAATATGAGCTCATGAAAATTGATGCTAACATACTAAAAAACTTTGTAGGGACTTTTATAATGTCTGAATGCTTACTGACTTTTCTATTCTATTGGATCAATCCATAGAAATTACAATTCTAAGTATAAAAGCAACGTATGACTGAACCTATATATAGACTTCCTATTGTGTGCCACTTTATTATGGGAGCAAGGAGAGAATGTTTGCTTAAGTTTACTGAGGCTACGCTTTCACTTAAAGAGGTAAAAGTTGAAAATGACCAGTTCTCTCACTGCAGTAAGATGACAAAGTTTGAGTAAACAGGAGAGTGTTCCTCCTGGAACTACCCGTGTGAGGTTCAGATGCTGTTGATGTATGTGAGCCTCCTCCCCTTGTTAGATACAGAAAAGCCTGCCAGAATGGCATTGTGGGTTTTTGGTATTTCAGCTCTGGATCCATATTCCAGGTTTGAGGCATGAATCTCTCAGAAAGCTAAAAAACTTCCTACTATTTGTAATATTAAAAAGTACGCCTGTAGTGACAACAGTTCCCACTGATTTGCCATTGCAACAGCCAGCCTCAGCCCTGTCCTGACCATTGGAGGAAAGACTGGAGTTTGAGCAAGGGTGAATGTCATTCCCAAAGTCTCTTGCTCTCTTGGAAGCTGTTCTCATCCAGGCCAGAACAGGTGGTATTATGAAACCCACCCTGAAGATTCATGGTAATGAAGAAAGGTGGTGTTGTTTCTGTCTGTTGTGTTAAACTGAGACTCAACCCAAGGTACCTGGGGAGACCCAAGAAGTGGATCAGGAAGAGGGGAAATATTTTATCTGGTCATGAAGATGCTGAGCAGAGTTATTCTGGTATACCTTGGCATCTGAGACTCAAAGTAAAACTTTGTCTTTTCGTGATTCCTCCTCAAGATGAAACAGAATTTCTTTTTCTCAAGAGCCTCAACAAGGGTTTTGCCTCACATATTTGCTTTCTCTTTAGACCCAACTGATGCTGTTGAGTAACTGAAGCGCTTAAGACAGTGCTTATGTTGGAACTGCTCAGTAGCTTAAAGTAAAAAGCTTTGTGGGACCGGGATTGAAAAGGAGGGAAGTAATGTGCGTTTCCCCAGGCATGGGTGAAAACAGAGGGATGCAGCATTTTCTGAGACACTAATCTCTTCTTGGGGGGGGGCAGGTACAAAATACTGACAGCTCTTAGAGTGCCTGCTTGTTCCCCATGTGATTATTTGAGAAACCAGTTTTTAATACCCATAATCATATGTGACGCTGGGACTGGACTGTAATATTTCCTCTGAAGTATAGGAGCTTTATTATTATTGCTTGTGTTCTCTTTGAAATGCAGATTTTGTACTTTTGACAATGTGTGGTTTGGGTTCTTGTACACTTACTGGCTAGAAGCTGTTTGGGTGGTTTAAAAAACAAGTGTGAGAAGAGGCAAGTCCTTTCTGCTCCCTCCAGTTTGGCTTCATTCTGGTTTCTGGAGCAGCACAGAGGAGAAGGAAAAAAGAAATATTCTTGTTATTGTAGTTTTTAACATTGAAAAGCTGCCTTTTAAATTATTATTATTTATATGTGCATTCTGGCGTGACTCGCAAGTGACAGAGAGTTCATGGGATTCATCCTGTTCCCTCAGGGACATTTGACCACATCAGAGAAACATCACACATTGTGACAATGTTGGCAACCTGTCTTTCCACAGAGGCTTAGTGCTGGAACCGATGGGTCTACGACTCTAGATCAGGAAAGAGGCATATTGGCAAAGCTTTCTCATGCTTACGCAGCACCTGCCCTTACTGTACCTTGATCTGTGCCAGACCCTTAGTCATAATAGCAGTATAGGAACCAAATTCACACTCTGCTTGGCTTGAGGGAGAAAAGAATTAATTATTGCATAGCGTGTGTAAAATTCAGCTACAGAATTCCACTGGTGACTTCCAGAGTTAAATCTGTAAGCACCTAATATGCAATGTGAGAGCCCTAATGAAGGCACTGTAAGGATAGGTAAAAAAACACAGTCAAGCAAATACTCTGAGTAAGTTCTAAGTGACACCTCGGTATCCGTTTCTCCCTTACCTTAATATGTCAACAAACTAGTAAAATGGTGTTGTAGAGGTGTCATGGGTTCAGCAGTAGCAGCCATTTTTTCTCTTCTTGGTAGCTGGTGCAGCACTGTGTTTTTGACTTTCTGCCTGGGAACAGTGCTGATAACACCAATGTTTTTAGTATGGCGTAGTGATGTTTGGTCTGGCCAAGGACTTTCTGAGCCTCATGCTCTGCCAGGGAGGAGGGGAGCCGGGAGGAAGCAGAGACAGGACACCTGACCCAAACTGACCAAAGA
>JANRGW010054751.1:0-25475 GCA_024733675.1 Psilopsiagon aymara | reverse complement strand
GATTCTCCTTCCCATCCCTCCAGAAGCAGAGGGAAGAAAAAGGGGGAAGTGAGTGAACAAACTGCGTGGCTGATTTACAGGTTAAACCACGACAACATGCCAGGATGCTGTTGGACTTCTTGGCCACCTGGGCACACTGTTGGCTTATATTCAGCCAGTTGTTGACCAACATCATCAGGTCCTTTTCTGCTGGGCAGTTTTCCACCCACACTTCTACAAACCTGTTGTTGTGGCCTAAGTGCAGGACTTCACTTTCTAAATGCACTTCACTTTGTTGAACGTCACACAGTTGGGCTCGGCCCATTGATCCAGCCTGTTCAGTTCCCTCATGATCATGAGCACATTTTTAGCCTTTGTCTTATTGACAGTACCAGCATTTGAAATTCTTTAAGTTAGTTTTCAGGTTGCCATGAAGGAAGAGTAAGTCTACCCCAAATGGTGACAATATGCAATGTGCTTAATAGTGAATAACCTGTTTTCATTCACAGCTCACAGTAAATTCTGCTAATCTTGGGTATATATTGCCACTGAAATTTAGATCCAGAAAGAATTTTTACTTCTAGAGAAATAAGCTTTCTGGATGAAATCAGAGAAGCATTTTCACACCTCTAAATAAGGAAATAAAATGCTCAGAAATGTTTCTGGATTCACTTTTATCTGCAGTGGAAATAGAGCTTATGTATTGCATTAACCCATGCTCTGAGGCACAGACCTTTCTGTAAAATGGAGCACACCCATGGAAAGCAATCATAGGGATTTTTTTCTATTATCAGAGGATAAGTTGCTACTAGTAATACCCAAGGCGTTTGATCTTGGTTTGAGACACATGATTAGATAGCAGTATTTTTATGTGTGTTTAAGAATAAATTAATGTTCAAGAGGAGTCTTTTTTGTCTGCCAAATTTTAAATTGATTTGCCTTTAGCAGCTCATTACAAAGTTATTCTTTATCCCCAAATGCACTTGTGGAAGGATGAAAGATTGCACCTCAATCTTCATGAGGAAATAAACAAATCTGTTTATACTGAGTATGGACAAATGATTACAGCTGGTCAGGTTATTGCCTCTGAAAAATTTATCTCTAAAATGTCTTTCATCCTTTCTTTCCTCCTAAGGAGAAAACCAGAGAAAGGGCTTTGAATTTTTATTAATGATTTATTACTCATTACTGATCAGTGAACAGTTTATGCAAATATACTTTGCAAATTGCTCACTTTAACTACTACTTGAGGTTATATCTGGATATTAACCATCCCATGGGAAGCAGAGGTGTGAACATTTGGATTATTGATATTTAATCATAGCAGAATAACACATATCAAATGTTAAATACCCAGATACAGAAATCATTTGCAGTATCTTTGTTCACACTAGAATGCACCTTAATGGAGTTCTTGTTGACATTAATAAGTTACAAGTTAAGATGAATGAGTATAAATTGCGGGCTAACTAGCTGATAGTTGAACATATTATTCTTTGAGACCAGTTAACCAGCAGGCCCCAAGTTCCTGCAGACTTAAATTTAATGTACCTCAAAGAAATAGCCCTTTGAATAATGGAATTTTAAAGAGAAACATTACGGGTTTTTTACCCCACTCTGCCCTGTCAGTGCAACAAAACCACATTGGCCTATTTTGGGACTCGTGGAGGGAACCTTTTGCCAAGGACAAAGGTGGTGCAGGTTTTTTTGTGAGCAATGACTCTTCTTGGGGGGGGAAGAGAAGCATTTTTATTATTATTTGAATTTTTAGGTGTAGGGGCTGGTGGGGGTAGTAGCTGATCCCTGATATATAACTTATTCATTGTTTAATAAATTTAAATGTTTATGGGCAAAGCTCTTGTATAAATATTGGGTTTCTATATTTTAAAGTATTAATTTAAAAAATTATATTAGTAGGAAAAATCTATTTCTATTTAAAAGTTGAGTACAGCTGAAAGTAATTGTGATATATAGTTGTCAGAAGTGCATTTTTACTGAAAGGCAGAGACCTCAGAAAATTATAATCTGCAAAATCAGAATGTGACATTCAGATGAGTTTGAGTAACATACTCAAGGATTGCTAATCTTTTAGTGGAAAAGTGGAAGATTTTTCAGATAGAGGTAGTGAGCAAAATTGCCAGTTAGAAGCTCACCAAATTGTACATAAAAGAGAGATGCACAGGGACATTTGAAAAATAAAAATGGGTTGATTTATTCATTCAATTTTCTCTTCCACAAATGGCAGTTGTTCAGGCACTGGATAAGCATTCTTCTTTCATTGTGTGAGAACAATCATCATTCATGAGCCACTAACTCATGTGCCACTAACAGAGGTAAAAAGGAGTTGATGAAGTAGTGAGAGTAGGTGTTTTATTCAGAGGTCTATAATTTATTACTGCCCTCCTAGTATTTAAATTTTTGGCTTACTGTAATATGCTCCTGTGTATGCAGTTACACACAAGGTAGATTATTATGAAAGCATAGTTTAATGATAGCACACATGCCCATTAAAACAGGCTATCTATCTCCTAATTGTATTTACTTGCTTCAGTGGCATCTAACATGAAACAAAGAGATTTAGTTCAAAGGAAGTGTGTGCCTGAGGTTAGTGGTTTAGGGCTCAGATCCTGTTTCAAAGGTTTTTACTAGTAGAGGATCAAAAATCACATAGATAAATGCTTGGTCTTGTGTCATATTGCCTTAAAAGTCAGCTATTAGTTTCAAACATGACCAGATTTTCACACAGCTACGAAAGTCGCTAATAAGGAAAAATATCAAACTGATAGAAATGAAGAGCGTCATTTGTGGGAGACAAAGCCAGAACAAGGACAGCATGTCCCCTGGAGAGCTACAAACTCCCTGGAAAGGTACCTGCAAACTTGGTCTCAGGAGCTGATAGATGTGCTAAAAGAGCAGAATAGAGCCCTAAAGGTTTCATAGACCAGTATGATACATTTTAAGTTCAAGGAAAGCAAAACCAATATAGTTGCTCTTGCAAATGTTGTTTTTTGATGTTGGAAAGCAGTGAGACCAATTAAGATTCGTTCCCCTGCTAATTTCAGAAATGGCAATTACTAACCCAAGAACTTAATATGACTGAAAACAGCCTGTTCCTACAGCCATAAGCTTGACACTGTATAACCTTAGTGCTGTTATAATTCCAGCAAATGTCAATTTAGAATAAACAAGTAAACGTAGAACATGCAAAAATTAAATTTACCAAGACAGTTTATTCATGTAGAGGTGAAAAATAGGATCTGAATGAACTAGTTTTAAATGCACACCAAGAACCTCTTTGTATTGTTGTACTTTTTAATTAGATGAAAATAAATGAATTGAAAAGATGAAAGGAACTCATGTAACATCTCACTTCAAAGGGCAGCTCTACTCTTGAGAAATGTTAAAAAAAAAAAAAAGAAAAAATGAAAAGCAAAGCAGCTTATTCAAGAAATGTGCTTTCTCTGTGGATTTGGTTTCACTTTTACCTGCTTTAGAAACTCGGGAATGACTTCTACTTATTTGACCTAAATGGAGTCATTACCCTACTGTAAAGCAGAGTGGAAGCTGGCTGGCACTGATGTTCTCCCCTGCCATGCTCCTTCATTGCACTTTGCATTGACTCAGCAATGCTCTCAAATGAATGGGATTATTTTTGACCTTGTGATGGGATTTTTATCAGTTTCAAAACTCTGGGCTATATTCTGGTTATAAACTGCACATGTACAAATGTTCCTTTGTTGCCTCCCAAAATAAGAATGAGAAGATTAACCACCTCAAGTGCATGTATACCAATGCATGCAGCCCAGGGACCAAACAGAAGGAACTGGAACTCCATGCCCAGACAGAAAGTTAAGATATCAAAAGATAACTGAAATTTGGTGGGACAGCTCACATGACTGGAGTATCATGACAGATGGCTGTAGGCTGTTTTGTAAAGAAGGCAGGGAAGAATTCTCTTGTGACTCAAAGGAAAAATTGCTGCTTCTAGAAGCAGAGACCTTGTGTGACTTGGAAAAGAGCAACTCATCAACTTCATAGATCCTTGATAGATTTAGGCAGGCTGCCCTGTTTTTTCTTATGCCATGAGCTGTCAGATAGCAGGTTGATGTGAAATGGTATCAGCTTCTCACAAACACAATCAGCTAAGCAATTGAGCTCATCCCAGATGTGATTAAGTAGGATCAATTATAATAGGAACTAGATAAGACAAGTAAGCTTGTTTCTTGGGTTGGTATTCAGCAGTATTAGCCTTTGTAAGTATTCTTACATCATCATCAGCTGCCAAACCATTATTACTTCAGGAAATGACTTCTAGACCGGCATTCAAATTAACTTCATCCTAAACTGATTATTCTAACACTGAAACTGGCATCAAGTGGGGAAACAATTTATTTGAAGCATCAATTGCATCTAACAGAAAAGCAGCCATTGAAGTCAATGTTTTGCAGTGCAAGTAGCATGTTTCCTCTCAATCTTAAATACAGTTCAACATTGTGAGAGAGCTCTTTGTGTCCCAGGAGATTAATATCTACCCTTCATAGCATTATATGTTTTGCCATGGTACTAAGTAAAATTGCTGTACCATTTAATGCTTAATTTTGCTAAATATCAGAATTTATATATTATTCCTGTAAATTTTTACATGAAATTGCGCATCAGGTGTTCAGTATATCCAAAGAATATATGTGAGAATCAAGTGCACTAGAAATAGCATAAATATGCATAGGTGTAACTAAATATTAGTGCTTTATCAGAAATAGAAAGCTGGTAATGTAGAAATAGAGGGAGTCATATAAACATGCAAAATCAAAGAGAGGAATGTTGCAAATAGTCCATATCTAAATGGTAAAAAGAGAGAATTTTCTATATTTTTGAGCAAATATTTTTATCATTAGTTTCCATTCTTTCCTGGCCTCCAGTTCTTGCAGTGGAGCTCCCAGCAGGAAATTTTTTGTGATACAGTTAGAATAGATAGCAGGGGTCTGACAAAGCAATGCATGATGTGGCATATACTGGCACAACAATTGTGCTGTTCTGAAGCATAATGATTGACCAAAACTCCACAACTGTGTTTGCTTTCTTTTCTGAACAGAAACAGATTCCTAAACTCTGGCCTATTTCCATAAAAATCTTTAAGATCTTACAACAGTAACATGGTTCATACACCTCTTTTATTGCTAAGCAATTGACATACTGCAGTTGTCTGCTTCGTTATTAATCACATCTAAACAACAGAAATCAAATTTTCATTTCTCTTTTAATATAAATAAGTTTTAGAGGCATTTGAACAGGTCGACACCTGTTTTACCCTGTCAAGTGCTTTTTTATTCTGATAATGACAAGGTTGTTGAGGGCTCTGCAGTCTTCTTGATAGGCTCAGTGCCAGTGCCTCTGCTCTGGTCTTTAGTTGCCATTGTTTTATTTGCTTTGCTCTCCTTTGCCAGTAATGGAGCAGCGCAGGTCAATTCGCCCTCACAGATCCTTTTTGTAATCTCTCCTTGGCAGCTGTGTGGGGCCACTGTTTTCTGCAAACAGTGCAAATTTTATTGTTTTTCCTACAGTTAATTCCAAAGCCACTGTTAGCCTCTGCTTTATCTCTTCTTCCTCCTTCTCCTCTAATTTTTCTATCTGCTTGAGTACTGCTTCCCTCAGATACTGGTCCACAAGTCTCTGTGAAAATATTCCCGATGTTAGGTCTCTTCCAAATCACAAGTGGTCATTTTAAGTATCATTGACAGCCAGTGACGTTTTTTCCCTAAAGCTTAGAAGCAATAGAATTTGCTATTAATTATTACTAGGCAAGATGTAGAAATTCCTAAGAAGGATTCCGTGGCCTATGTTGCATTGAAATATTGGAACATGAGTGTTCTTTTTTGGGCTATTCATCCTTGTAGCAGTCCACCACTTCTCACTTATCACTTGGTTTATAATTATTTGCTGCCTTTATCTCTCTTCTTTCATCCCAGCTGAACATATATATATATACACAATACTCTTGCATTATTCGTTTGTGTGGAACTTTATTAAATGTTTTTGGAAGTTTATGTCCTTCACCTGACGCTATCACTTGCAGGGCTTAAATTATTTTATAGCTATAGAAACATTGAAGAGAAGATAAGTAAGAAAAATCACCGCAGAAGTGAGACCTATTATGAAATTCTATTGAGGCTTGTTTTATTAAAGGCAAAGCATTTGAAGCCTGATATTTTTAACCTTTGGGCCATTTTACAATGTGTACTTAATTGTGACACCAAAAGCTTTTACATACATTGTGAAAAAAAGTAATCCCTTATTTTCCTCTCTATTATGTGTGCATGTAAAGTATTTTTACCCAAGAGTGCCTCTTTTACGCTCAATGCTTTCCACTAATTTTTCAATGCAGACATCATCAGACCTTTCTGAGATAGATCCAAGGAACACCATGTCCTTGAGAAGGTCTCATTCTTACAGTCAGAGTTCAATTTTGAACTTTAACCATGAGATCTCGGGCTGTTGCTACTGGGTTCTTGTCCAGCATTAACCTCTACAGTTTTGGTGATAGCTGCCTCCTTCTTAAAGAGACTTTTTGTGACCTATGGTTCAGCCTTACAAGATAGTGAGTTCTGTACACTTTTGGCTTTATCGTCTGTCAGCATCATTCTACATTCCCCTTTGTGGTGAAGCAAGATGAAGCAAGATCATACCTTAGAACCTCTTGTGCACTGCAGTGCACATAAAGCCTAAATAAGTGTCCCTTCTACACCCTTGAAATTCTCTTGGGCACCACTTCCTGAATACATTCCCTCCTTGGAGCTGCACTTCCTCCTTCTGAACTGAGGGAATGGCTACAGTAGTTCACTGAATCCACCATTTTTGTTTCCATTTGGTGTTTCCTTTAAAAGATATCAGTAGGGGTGCACCTTTTCTCCCACTTTTGTATAGTGCTATTGCTATAGGTCAGTTATTTTTAATTTCGGGAATGGGCACATGAAGGGAGATTTGTTAGTGATCTTTCTCTTTGCTCCAGGTAGGGAAGGTTTCTCTTGCCTTCTAACTCAACTGTATTAGCTGTAATCACTTTGGAGTTGGGGGTCAAACACAATGTCTTCACTTGTCTCCTCGGCTATTCCCAGCATTGTCAGAAGGACGTTATGACATTAGCTCATAAGACATAACTGTTAACCATTACTTTAAAAATCCAAACCCCACAAGTAGCCCATGCAAGGGGGAATATAACTTTCTATGTGCAAGCAACTGTTCATGTGAACCTCTATATCTTTCAGGAATTTATTTTTGCTTCTCAGGGCACTACAAGACTGGAAGATGAATCCCTGAGGGAAGAGCTCCCACTCTGGGAGTTAGATTCATTGAATATAAAATAGCACTCAAAATAGATTTAAAGTCTGTACTGTAGCTGCATGATTGTTTACTGTGCTCATTTATTCCATTCTTTAGGTTTGAAGATGGCACAGTCTCTTTTCTTGATATCATTGCTCTGAAACATGGATTTGATGTTCTGGAAAAACTCACAGGTCAGTTAACATAACTTAATACTGAAGAGTAAAGTTCTAGATTTATACTCAGGTCAGAAGAATGATCATATTTCCTATGGCTGTAGCTTTATTTTCCTTTCTAGATTTACTTTCGTGTTCAAAGTGTGAAGATAAGACCTCAGTGTAATTGTTTTACTCAGGTCGTGTGTATTGGATCATTCCAGCCTCATTTGGAATTAAAAAATTGTATGCAGACTTTTCTCCACAAATGCACGCACAAGACTTGAGTATATTGAACACATCTATTCTGCCTCACACTCACAAAGGTGCAATAGCAAAGTAACAGTAGAAAGTAGCTGACTGGCTTCCGCTGTGGAGTATCTTTGATGCCATTAACATGGGGCAGTTTGTTTACCTTTCCAAACATTTAGCCCTTCAGCTTTTATTGGTATTTAATATATCAGTGCCTGGCATGAGCAATGTGACAAGAGATTCAGCGCTTTGTAACTGCCATTTTCTCTCACCATTTTTTTGCCCCTGCACACCATTGAGAGCAATTGAGTTTTGCAGGCTATTTAATTTCTGTCAAAGGTCCTCTGTTCTTTTTGAACAGAGATTATTGTTAATTATGTGCATGCAACAAAGTTTTTGCATGTTGTAGAAATACTTCAGAAGGCCTTCAGATTTGGTTTAAGCCACTTTATCCATATGTCTCCCACTGTTAATTTTCAGTGACAAAATGCTCTGTCAGAGGTGAACTGCTCCTGAATCTCACTTTGCTGTAGGTCCTGGAGTACTTGCTTTGCACTCCCTCAACACAAATAATGTTTCTTATTCTAGGTTGGAAACAGCCTGGAGTAGAAACAAACAAAATAAACAAAGTATTGTTGTTATTAATTGTATCTGTCTGTGTAATAAAAGCACTGCTGAAGTTCTTTTGGGATGCACTGTAGAGGGTTCTACCAGCATAATTATTGAAGATGGGGAGGGAGATCACTAATGGAAGGTGAATCAGAGTTTCAGTGTTAAGCAGTTGTGTGAAGAAGAGAGATCTGTTTCTGAGTCTGATATCATCTGACTAAATTCTTGACCAGTCTTAACTTTCATCAAGCAACAAGACATATTTCATGCCAGAGTTTCACTGTGATATGTTTGTGTATCTAAGCCATTTTAAGGGGTCTTGCATCTATGTGATTTTTAAAATTAATCTTTGCTGGTATGTATTTTGCTTAGCAAATTTTCATCAGTTTTACAAAATGTACGTAATTTGCAATTATGTTACAGGGAGTACTTTATAATGTCTGTTCAGGAAGCATTAATTCACAAGAAAATATGATGCGTATTGGAAAAAAATGCAAACTAGGTCTCCTAAAGATGATGAATTAAAAGTTGTTTTTAAATTCACTGATGTTTGGTTGGTTGTTGGAGAGTAAAGGCTGTGTTAACTTTCATAAAGGCGATTGTATCATTTAACAGACAAAGCATCACGAAGTGTGGGAGGCTAAATGGTGAGGCTAACTTTGACTTTTAACTTGATCTTTGGGACTTTCAGCTTGTTTTTCCCTATTATATTTTTTACCATCTTCCGGTACATCAAGGACTAGTTGCAGCCACTGATGGGATGTGGGGCAGCCTGCGTTTACTGATATTGCACAGATTCTCATGTGTGCCGTGTTTAAACTTTTAGGGTTATGCAAGTCATCCAGTTTAGGGACAGAAAAGATTTTCCTCCTCAGTCAGATTGACAGGGATTACTGAGATTTCTTCTCCTATGTGGAGTTTGTGATTTCATTGTGCCATTGTCTAGGCATGTCAGATAAACTTGGACAGAGGGTGTGATGCTTGTGAATTTTACTGCTTTCATCCTTGGTGCTGCTTTCACTCATAATTTTAATGGATTTGTGTTTTTTCTTTTAAAAATCATAAGATTAAAGACAACATTAATTGATGTGTTCTGGTTTGTGATATATAGGTGTGTTGGAAGTAGATGCTCCATTTTGGCTGACGTTTATGAAATTCTTCATTTTGGGAGGAAATCCTTCCCTTGATTTAAAAGAGAATGAATTGCTGACTAAAATTTTACTTTCTTCATGCCAGCTATTTGCCACAAGATGAACATTAATGTAAAAGAAAACTGGGCAATTTGTACTAATATCCTCACCTAACTACTTGTAATTAACACCTTCTCTAAATGTACTTGGGGGAGAGTTATGGGTTTTCGTTTTGGGGTTTATTCCTCAGAAAAAGTTTTGTTAACTTGGGAGAAGATGCTGCATCCACACTCTAAACAGGAAGATATGGATGCATAAAGAGAAAGTATTTTAAATTCTGGCATCAGAAAGAAGAGGTTGATTTCTAAATGCAAAGGCAGTATGTAAGAACTTAAAATCTAAAATTATTCTGACACCCAGATAATGACATTATTGGTATGTCAGAAAACAAAAATCTCACCTTTCCTTTCATGGGTAGTGAGGTGACTGTTTCTGGTTTTAAATTTCTGCCCCAAGATAAACTTGGCTTAGATAACAAACTAGAAAGAAAGTTATTTATTTACTGCTAACAGCTCTTGCTGCTAGCATGTTACATCAGTCCAGGTTTTCATCTTTCTTTTGTGAATTGACTGATGCAAACCAGGCATCATTTATACCCTTGAAAGCAGAGAAGAACAGCTAGAGCATAATTTGAGAAGCTTTGAAAAAGTGGGTTTCCAGAAGAAATCTGGCAAGACTGTCTTTGTAGAGTTTAATCTGAATATGAGGTTATTTTCTGGAAATAAAAACTGTTTATAAGTTTGGGGGTTTCTTTTGGTATGCGTTTGCTAATATTGATGTGGATTGTATTCGCAAACTGCCTAATCTGTGAAGAGGCCTTGAAAAGAAGCAAAAATGTCAGTCATTCCTCAGACCTGTAGAGATAACACAGAAAAGGTAGTACTGCACATAAATGCCTTGGAAGTTTTTTGCATAATACAGCTAGAGAGAAAAATACGCTTCTTGGGATCTAAAAGAAGGGGAAAATGCCTTTATTAAAACCTGAGCTGATGAAGAAAAAGTGCATCACTGTTGACAGAAAATATACTCTTGGCAAGAGATAATTGTTCTGTGTTCAGACAAAATAGCAAGACTTCTACAGTGAAGGCATTTGATGGCATCCAGTGTTATTATGGGGGAGAAATTTGTAGCAAACTCCTTTCATGCTTGGGAGACTTCTGGAAAGAGGAGGCTGAGGCAGCTAATAACTGGGGAATCCCCACAGGTGCTGTTGCATGTGGCTTGCCAATGCAAGAAATGGCAGTGATCGTCAGTGACCAAAACTTACAGGTTTTTCATCCAGTGATAACACAGCTCTTGAGGTTTGCAGCTATTGAGAACTTCTCCTTCGGCAGGACTGTGTACATTGCAGATCCCAAATATTAAAGACTGCAAGGAGAAACCTGAGACAATTCTGCTTTGAGGTGCCTTACCTGTTTCCACATGAGAAGATGATAGAGTCACTGATCTTAAGGAAAGCTTAACCTCACCCTGTTGGCAGCAGGAGAGTATCTTGTATGCCAGTTAGTGTGGCCTGTGCCTGCCTTTCCACTTCCATTCTTCTTAAATAGCAAGAACAGCATTTACATGGGGAATCAGACATCTGCTGAACATGTTAGTGTTCTCAGTTATATTGTGTTGTGGGTCTCAGTATTGACTTTACTAAAGCCAGCAGAAATGCTGACAAGCCATTGAATGTGAAAGAACAATTGTTCTGGATCCTGAAGAGTGGCAAGCTGCACTCCTACACTTCTTATTCCCAAATACAGACTTTAAGACAGGAATAGGGTCATTAGTTGTACATTCTTGTCTGTTTTCTGTCTCTGCTAATCCTTTTTTTTACAATGCTGGTTGGTAACACAAGGATGTGGGTGTTCCCATTGAGCTGGGTCTAGCTATAAATCAAAGTTGGTTGTTAATAAGCTGGTAAGAGTATAGTTTTCCCATGTTGTTTATTGCTCAGGTTCTTTGAGATAGTGGGTGGTAATCTAACAAATACGAAAAAATCCTGGCCAGCTTTGTCACTATTACTGAAATCAGGAGAGGTATATAGTACCCAACCAGGAAAGCAAGACAGAAGTACATTTAGTAAACTGCAGTGATTAATCTATTTCTATATCTACTCTATTTATTTAGTTCAAAATAAATTATTATGTTCCTAACCAAGGATATTGTCTTTTTTTTTTTTCACAGTAGTACAGCAGATGACTAAGCAATCAGCATACGGTTTTTATTACACTGTATATGAATGCTATCTATCCCTGACTTGAACTGTGGATCCTCATTCCTATTTAGATCATCCACTGAACAAGGTTTTACTAATGTGAACAGCCTAAATTTCTTATGATTCTGTGTACCTTACTGAACATGGGATAATATAAGAAAGGTATCATTTCTGCCTTACATCAGATTGTTTCTGGAAACTAAGCCCTGACCAACTGATGAATCAGAACCTCTACAGAGTAATTACCTGCACTTGTTCACTTTTATGTTTGCAATAAGAAATTGCGTTTCACTGTGAGGACTGTGTCTGCATGGGCCACTCTTATGAATGCTTCCACAAAAAGAAAGCTAATGTAATAGCCAGGGAGCTAGATGAGGACTTGGGAGACTTGAGTTTCTTTCCTCAGCCACAAAATTTGCTTTATTTTCAGTAAGTCACATAGATGCTAATCTTCAGGGGAGCAGGGAGTTAGGTGACTAAATGTATTTCCAGATCTACATTTAATCTCTGGGTGCGATTTACCTTACATTGCTGTCAGCATCTACACCTGAATGACCAGGTCAGTGGTACAGCCAGTACTTTACTAACTTGAACTTTGTCACATTTTTTGGAAATTTAGGACAGGAGGAGTTATAGTCAGCAATACCAGTTCTTCTCATTGTCCATTAAAGGAGCTTAAATGATTAGCTTAATGTGGTATAGGATATTACTTTTAAATAACTTTCCTGCTAATGATCCCTTGGGGAATAGAAAGCTGAACTGCCAGATCAGTTGAGGTGGAAATGATGTTTTAGGTTTTTTTACCTTTCACTATATCTGTGACTTGTATTGGGCAGGGCAGGTTCTACATTTCCGGTGGTTGAAATAAACCAGTAAAGCAAAACGGAATGCAATGGAAGAACCCTGAAGAGCACAAGGGTTCAGCATCAGGATTTATATTTGTGAAACCTTTACCTGACCATTACTCTATGAGTAATTTCTGATGCTTGAAATCCAAGTTTATGTAGGTGGATGCTGGTTTCCCTGAGAAGGAAAGAGTTACAGTCTCACAACAGAAAAAAATATCTTGCACAGGCAAAAAAACCTTCTGCCTTAAGAATGAGCATGTCCCTGTTATGGTAAAACAGTCAAAAAGATGTCTTATATAAAGAGTGTGTATGTACAGCTGACTTCATGAGTCTGTGATCATTTTCATTTTCAGATGACTGGTTAAAGCGGATTATAAAGAAAGCTCAGTTGGTTCTTTAGCATCAAAAGAAGGTTGCTAGAGCTGTGGTTAATTTCTTGGGACAGACATGCTCAACTGAATACACATTTGCTAATGGCTGTAGATGAAATTAAAACAATTAAGGAATAAGTATTACAAAATGAGCAAGTAGGTGAGGCAGTCTTGCGCAACTGTCTGGAAGTACAGCCAAACACATACAGTGTATTTAGAAGGCAAGTCTGAATTAATGGATGAGGCCTGCCTTTTTTACTGTAGATGCAGAATTTGTTCCCAGTTCTGCCCGAGATAGCATTGTTAAATTTGTCACTTTCAATAAATAGCCTACATCAAGAAAGAATGGGTGTAAAACCAAG
Source organism: Psilopsiagon aymara (assembly GCA_024733675.1). Classification (NCBI taxonomy): domain Eukaryota; kingdom Metazoa; phylum Chordata; class Aves; order Psittaciformes; family Psittacidae; genus Psilopsiagon; species Psilopsiagon aymara. Next base: position 12,189 of record JANRGW010054751.1, on the reverse strand, counting down.
TCTTCAACAAAGGCTGTAGGAATATTAGCAGCAGTCAAGAGTAATGGAACTCAGATCCCCTGGTTCCTACACACTGATCCATCATTGCCAGCACATGGCCAAAGGATATCTTGGAGAAGAAGTATTATCTGACTGCAGATAATTTTCTGTATCAAATATAGTTAGGATCTGAAGAATTTTCAGTGCAAGGTTGTCATAACTGCTAAGTGACAGATATAAGTCGCAGATATGCGACTGTAGTTTTCAAAGGAGAAAAGAAGTGAGGGCTTCTACTCTTGGTTGCAGACCTTCCAAGGATTTTTTTATACCAAAATTGATTGATTTAGGTTAGGGTCCTTGTTATATTTTGAATATCCTTTTAAAGTGAAAAAAAAAAATAATCTGGTGCAGTTGTATACTTAAGACCTGTATAAGAAGTACTCAAGAATTGCCTCTGCATAGACCCAGCTAAAAACAGAACTGAAAGGGAAATGGAAAACAAAATTATACATAAGCTAAATCCATTAGGTTCTAAACAATGTAATATATTGATACTTAATTTTGTCACATCTTGATATACTAACAAAGAAATAAAATGTTACTGTGTGGATATTAATTTCCCCGGATGATACACAGTTTTCTAACCAACATGCACCTGGAAAATGAACCTTGATAGGGCAGTGAAATTAATTTAGTTATATGCAGGAAAACTAGGGAGCAGCATTATAGCATTTGCAGAAGAAGGTCCGGCTGGCATTAGGGGTGTGCAGACATCCCTCTGCAGATTCCAGGGTCCCATTATAATGCATGCTGGCTACCGTGACAAAAATTACCTTATTTCATTTCTAACATTTTTAATTTTGTAGCTAACTGGATCCAGCTGTTTGAGCCATTCATGCAACACAGAGATTTTATGCTAAATCCAAAAAGGCTAAATTAAAGCAAAAGGAAATTTGCATATTGTGTAAAACTCTACTTGTTCAGCAGATCCAGATTATAGTGCCAATCACAAGCACTAGATAGAGTAAATCCTCTTGAAGTCACCCTGGGGTTAAGTCAAATGCTTTACACTCTTTGACACATACCCATGAAATATGTAATCAAGTCTGTTTGACGTCCTCTCCTAATTACGTGTGTGTATTTTAAGCAGATGCTTTTCCAGCTGATCTGAGCCTTTTGAGATCTTTTCTTCATTATTAATCAGAAAATCATGCTGTATGTTAATGGCAAGTACCAATTATGAGAATCTAATATTAGTTTCTTTGCTTAGAAGCTGAGCTTTTGCAAATAAGACCATTGCCAAATAACATATAGATGTAAAGAAAATATAAGAACCTTGGAATTTTATCCATCAGGGGCATAATTATTCTACCATGCACTGCAGTATTTCATCCTAAAACTAAAATTTATTCTTCCACATACTGATTTTTTTGTTTGAGGAGAAATATTAAGTAAAGAAAGTTCTCAGTTGGATATAGGAATAGACTTCTTGCTTTCACATAGTGTAGAATTTAAATGTTAAAAATATTTTTCCCACAAGACTCTACATTCATAACTTCTGTCAAGAATATTAATACATAAGCTTCACCTTTTGTGAATTCTTCTTACTTAGAGAGATAATATCAGGAGACAATTAATATTTAATTAACTTGTGAGCCACTGAGTTTTCAGTAAACCCCATTTTTATTATGACTATGTAAGAATAGTCTTCAGAAATTACTAATGACCTAGCTGGTTTTACCCTTACTCTTCAGTTGAAGGATGTAAACTGCCACTTGCATTTTGCTGATGTTTCAAATTGAGTATGTTACTTTCAGTGTGTTTAGCAGAGACATCTACTGGCAAAATGATAACTAGCATTCTCTTCCTCTGGTTCTACAATGCCACTCTCTATACACCTCTGAAGGGAGACCTGCTAATGTCGAAGTGAGTACTTTTAGGCTTTTAGATGTCCTATTTGGGAAGAAACATTATTTAGTATACCAAGACACAAAATTAATGAAGTAAAAATGCATTTTTCCTATTGTTTCGATAAGGTTACTTCCTGTTGATGTACTGCACTACTTTTGATGGGGATCTGCATATCAGAAAAGGAAAGAATAAAAGAGTTTATGATCCACTGTAGTTGAACAGGACTAATTTCAAATCATGGCTGAACTTTACGACCTCAAAGGTCTTTTCCAACCTAGCTGATCCTATGATTCTATGTATTAATCATAGTTAGTCTCCAACAGCTTTGATTTACTCAATATAGATGAAAAGAATTAAAGGATATATTCAGAAGAGCTATTCTGCCTACAGTGGCTGCTTTCACATCTAATGCTTACTCTATACTTGCAGTTTGTTTTTAGATAAACATCTGCTGCAGCTGTCACTTTTGCTGAGTTTTTGATGGCTCACAATAAAGCTGTTGTAAACATGGTTTCAACACTTGTACACTACCTGCTGTAGTTGTGATTTAAGTGCTTAGAGTTAGTAAGTGAAGGAATAAGCAAATGGCTGGCCCTTGCACAGATGGAGATGTCAGCAAGGCCTCCTTCAGCTGAAGCCCTGGAGGAGTCCTGGGAGTTCACCCAGCAGCCCTGCTTCCTCTCTGGTCCAGCCTCGCTGCCCTCCCTGGAGGCATCCACATACCTTGGGGTGAGCACGGCCTTTTGAAGGTGGAAAATCAGAACTGAGAGAATACAGATGATTACATCCCCTCAACAAAACATCATTAAATATTTAAAAATGATGCTTTGCATTTTCAGGCAACCTGCGGATTCAAGACACTAGGAAGCATCTCATCCACCTAGTTGGAATGGACATATTTTCTCACAATTGTTAGGAGTAAAATATATTTTTAAATGCCCCTGGCTTCTTCTGTTTGTTTTTCAGGGGCAGTTGAATCATTTTAAATGAGCCCCCCTTATAAGAGCCCTGCTAAAGCAGTGAAATTTTTCAGATCAACTTTATTTAACTAAAATGTCACTATTCTCTGAGGTAACTGTTCACTGAATCAATTTTGATCACTTCATATGCTGCATTCCTAAAGGTATTAATTTTGTGTCACTCTGGGTTTATATGCATTTTCAATGGCCATTTCAGGTCTGTTATGCTTTCAGGTCTATGTGTGCATCTTAGCCAAACTCCAGATCTAAGATCAATACTTCTGCTTACTCATATCACACCCTCTACTTCCCCGTTTTCATCCACATACTGATTTCCATGAAAACAAGACTCCACTGGGCAAAGGATTTCCACTTGTGAGCTGCTTTAATTGCAAATGTTGCAGTTCCATGGGAGATGAGAAAATATTTTCATAAGTTTTTCCTTTGCTCCTCCTTTCTTCTCCTCCTCTTTCTCCTTTCTTTTTTCTTCTTATCCTTTTGTTTTAAAGAGCTTACAAGTACTTTGTTGAAGCATCTTGCAAACTGTGCTTAACTACTGTATTTAATACAAAGGCTTGAAATTGGTTGGTTTAGCTTGGTTGTTGCTTATTTTCTCTTAGCACAGATGTGTTGTCTCAAGATGATGCTAAAATTTCTATTTAATTTCTGTTTTGACCAAGAATTTCTGCTTTTGGTATTTTATTCACATTATTAACTGAAATTCCAGGACACTGAAATTTCTGCCTAGTTTCTCCTTTGAAGAATAAACTTTCAAAACTGCTCAAACTTTGGCTACCTTCCAACTGAACACTTCATAAGTTTTTAAGGCAGACATAAAAATCAATTTATTTTGTAAGTACTAGTCTAGTGTCAGTGACATTCTCACAAATATCAACAAAAAATGGTGCTGAGCAAGAAAAATTCTGCCATAAGATAGTATTTCAATGAAAGACATATTTAGCTTTATAAATTGAGGGTACAACGATGTAATATAAACTTCTCAGGTTATCCAGTCCATGAAAAAAAAATTGGAATTCCCTTAAAACATAAAGATTGAATAAGCAGATTTCTAATTTTAATGAATTTTATCATTAGTAGTACAAATCACAGGGATTTAGAGTGATAAGGCTGCCAAGACAAATTTTCTCAACTATGTGAATTTTTTACAGTAGAATGATGTTGGCACAAAGTCTGCAAGTTCTATGTAGTTATTTCACTAGGCAAACAAGGTTGAACTCTCTTCACAAGAGCTAGTGTAAATCCTCTGTGTTAGAAGCATTTTGATACCATAACCATACAGACAAAACCTTTAAGGAATACAAATTTATTTGCTTCTGGGTGTCCACTGGCACAATTCTATATTTCAGATAACTCAAATCTGTGTAAAATAAAGTGAAAATGCTGCATTTCTGATATGGCATCATATTGAACCCCTTTTCTGATGACCTAAACAATTACAGTGCTGTGCAGGGCAACCAATATTCATGATACTATGGGAAGTCCTCACCTGATAAAAACTGTCATAGTTTATTAATGTTAGTGGAGGTACGATAGTTGACACCATCTGCCCCTAAATCTTTAGCCAAGATCGTGGGGACACTATTTGAAAAGCTGCCATTTATAGGTGGATTTCAGAAATATTTTTGAAGTACTGACCCTTAACAACTGAGCTAGTTTCACACCTTGAACATGTCTAGGAGTTCACACCATAAAATAACTTAATCCCAGAAATTAAAAGGCAAGGCTGAGTTCAGAATTATTGAGCTGCTTTTATTTGTATAAATAATTTTTCATAAATTTGGACAACACTTTAGAGTGATATGATTTTCTTTCCATACTGTATTAAAAAAAAAAAATGGAGCAAATTGATTTGAGATGAGTGATTAGATGACAGGGTAGTTTGGATGCTCATAGTTATGTCGTGTTTGAGCCTGTGTGGGGATAGAGGAAGGTGTCTGTTTTGCAAGGTTTCTTTTTCAATATAGATCCCATTATCACAGCAATTTTCTTTCTTGTGACTGTATGTTAAGCAGTAAAACCCAGCTTCTAACTAGTAGAGGGCCTGATCACAGTTTGACTAAGCTGTTTTCTTAAAATATATCAATATTATGTTATGTGAGTAACTTAAAAGCAATAAGCCACTTGTTCCCTTTTCTTCTTCACATTGGTGGCGGTTTTGTTGTTGCATTGCTTTTTTGAAGCTAGGATCATATCTGTTCGTGGAGGTGTTTTCAGCCCCATTTCATTTAGAACAAGTATCATCAGGTTTTTTTGTTGTAATTTCTGTGTTCACCACTGTTTCTATTGATTTGACGTGAGAATATCTTTTCATTTTTATTTTGAGTTAAATAAGATGATCTTCTAGAGGGACATGAACCTCAGTTAGATTTCACTTAGGCTGTGGTTTGCAAGATCATCTCATTTGCCATCATCACTGATTAAGTGACTAAAAGTTTTCTGTTTCCAGACATCCACCTCAAATCTTGGCCTGAGTAGATGCCTAGAGGCTAAGTAGTCACTGTACATACCCAACCTACTAACCTAAATTTCATTTGCCTCCATGAATAAAAATTCTGAAATGCTGTGGCTGAATGCTTGAACACAGTCCTTGTTAGGGCTATGAGTTTGCCACCACTGCACTACTACTTGTAGCCACTTCTAGAGGCACCATGTTGTGTAGCCTGATAGAAGCTGCTAAACAGAGGCCTGAATTTCATATCAATACAATCTAAAAACCATGAGTCAGGTACAAAGGTATTTGAGACATAAAATCTCCCATAATTTATATTAAGATGATATGGGTGGAGGACAGAAGCTGCATAGACTGTCTGGAGACTTATGTGGGAAATACTCAAGTGCCACTCTGCAAATCAGTTGTTTCTTATAATCCAAAATATGTAATGCAGTCCTGGTTACCTCATCACAGAAGTGTGCCCACAGAATTGGAGGGTGCTCAGTGAAAAGCAGCAGCACAGAAGACTGCTTACATGAACAGGGACAAAAATAGTCAGTGGCATCCTTTGGGGATGTGTCTCTGCTTATCAAACAGAAAAAAAAGAAAGAAGAAAAAGAAAAAAAATGCTTGTATGGATTTAAAGCCCTGCTTAATAGAACACAAAATGTGTGTTTTCCCAAATACGTTTGGGTTTGCAGTGTTTGCCATGTTTAAAGCATCCCCATGGTCACGCCTGTTCCTGCTGTTCCACAAGGCCTTTGCTATTCTTATAAGCCAGTCGTCAGGGGAATTAAACCAGTGCTCACGAAAGAGGGGGGGAGGGTGTGAATGGGAAGGGAAAAAGAAACTTTGAGGACAATCCAATTGTTCCTATTCCACTTCATTCAATAAGAACAAAACCAGTAAAAGGACTGTAAAAGGATTTGGAGTCTGCAAGCTGTTGTTGTACTGACTTATTTACGATGTGTGCAAAGATCAATGTGGAGGCCCTCAGCTAGCCAACATGCACTGTTGATTCAGGCAGTCAAACTGCTGGATTCACCCAATTATTAAGGAAAACAATGAAGTTCAGACTCCAGAATATGTTTTTCTTGATGCATGTAATGCATCTGTAAGTTTGGATTGTGCTAGTTTAATTGCAAGAAACGTAAATGCAGAGATGATAATTATCCTTTTCAATGGGTTGACATGTTTCTGTTAACCACTTCCATTAAATTATTAAGCCACTTATCTATCTCTAGCACTAATATGAACTACATGGCTAGTGAACATTGCATTGATAACAAATATAGAAGGAATTTTTACCCTTTTCAAGAATTGTCAGCTAAGCAATCTAGATACCTTTGCACATCTGTCATGTACGATGCAAATCACAGATGGGAAAGGTGCCCATGGGGTTGTGCAGTTCAACACCCCCGTGTTCACACTCTGAGCACAGGCACAATTGGTTCAGCAGAGCAGCAGTACTTGGGGTGCAATGCTCTGTGTTCTCTTTCTATTTTCATCATGACTTTGTTTTCCAAGTACAGAAAACAAGGGTTTCTTGCTAGTTAGTTGCTGGAAACAGGATCGGTGGGAGTTTGCGGATGGTATAACAAAGCAAAGGAGATTCTCCAATGATTTCAAATGGTCAGGGGGCAGGAAATACACCAGATATTCAGATTAGAAAAATTATGTTAAAAAAGACACGAGTAGAGGCAGCATTTTTTGTTGAGTTGCCTTTTCTGTTGGGGTTTTCTTCAGCAAATTCCAGAGAAAAACCTTGCTGTGATTTGGTGCTCATGAAACCTAAAAGCAGTGGGGGACACAATTAACAGATCATTGCAATTTGGGAGGTGAAACAAGAGCTGAATTTGATTCATGGGTTTTAGTAGCCCAAAGATATTTTTCTGTCATCTTTTCTTGTGTTTATGATGTTTGATAATAGCTATACAGAATGAGATAAAGCACGGTAAATTTTCTGCTAGTGCAGGAACTGCTAGAGGAAGTCTCTGGGAGAGAAGAGTATAACAATATGGAAACAAAGGACAAACAATGCCAAAGGCAAATAGCTCCAGAAGACAACTCAGGCATGTGGTATTTAGTGTAAAACATTGTAGGTAGAGCAGATGCTGGATGGAATGAGGAATATCAAGATGGATCTGAATAAAACTCAGAAATGAAATATGTTACTATTTCTCTGTGGTCTTATTTAAAATATAAAGTCAGATCATCAACTGATGTAATGTGGTTTATGGCCTAACAATATTAATGTAATTAGGACAGCTGAACACCATTAGGAATCTTACTGCTGAAGTTTACACCCATCCTGTAAAAAGAAGACTGAACTCCCATTGTCGCATTAAGCTTGCCTAAGCACTGTGCATCACCCAAATGGCAAGCAGTGACTAAGCAATGTCATGTTTTAATGAATATTCAAATGTAGATAGATCATTTTATTTCTGTTAGCTTTCTAATTTTCTAATGCTTTTTCAAGGTCTGTGTTTTTGGGAGGGGAAGGGAAACTTTTGCTCTTAGAGAAGAAAAAGGCACATTGCCATTTCATTTCTTAATAGAGGTTCATAATGCGATTACCAAAAAGTGAATAACAATCAAATAATGTAGAGACTTATTCCCTATGGACAGCAAAAATAAATTTCAGCCAAATGTTTCCAGCAGAAATCTCAAATTTGTCATGCAAAGTACTTTTCTGCATTCAAACATAATGTATTTATGTGAGTCAGAAACATCAAACATTAGGATAAATAGCCAGATTAGAAGTACAGTCTGCTTATGAAATGATTGGAATAGAAATGCAATTAATGAAACTGGCAGAATGGCTATGAAGCAGTATTAATGCCTTGAGATTTAAAGAAAGCACCTATATCTGCTTTTCAACATGGGGTGGAGGAGACACTTATAGAATCATAGAATAGTTAGGGTTGGAGACTGCCATGGGCACGGACACCTCTCACTAAACCATGCCACCCAAGGCTCTCTCCAACCTGGCCTCGAACACGGCCAGCAATAGACCATTCACAACTTCCCTGGGCAACCCATTCCAGTGCCTCACCACCCTTACAGTAAAGAATTTCTTCCTCATATCCGATCTAAACTTTCCCTGTTGAAGTTAAGAGATCACTTCCCATTCTCCCCTGTTAACAGTCTTTGACTATCTTTTCATTCTTTGTGACTTACATTCATGTCAGAAGAGAATTAGGACCAGTTTTTACAAACTTCTTTTGGGCTTATATTCAAAAGGGAATGAGGCCTAGGAGGCCAAGGGAAAGAAAACAAAAAGACGGACAACATTATCAATACTTTCCTTCTACCTCAAAGGCAGTGTGACACAACATACTTATAGAGAAAATAAGAAGAAACAGAAGTAGGGAAAGATAGTATGTGCCTACACCTGACAAAAGTGCTTCTATGAACTTCCTTTCCAACTTTCCTATCTCTAGTGACCAGTCAGAAGTGTTCTCTAAATTGCTGCAGGTCTTACTTGTCCCCAGAGGGGATAGTTTAGCTGAGATAGTGGTAGCTTCTGTCTCCTCTTTTCACTTGCTTTCTCTGCATCCTTAAAAGGGAATGGGTATAATCTGAGATGCCTGGATTGGACCTATTGATGTTTAAGGGAGGCTAGATAGGAGTGAATAAAGCACGTTACTTCATTGAAGAAACTATGAGGCTGTTTAAGCATTATCTGCTCTTTGTAAATCCATGCTGAGTACTCCTGATCAGCTCCTTGTCCTTCGTGTGTGTGAAAATGGTTTCCAGACTCATCTATCACCTTTTCAAGGTCTGAGGTGAAGCTGATCTAAAGTCTGGGCAAAATATTTTTAGGGTTTTGCACCTTGTTTTCTTCTGATGCTTTTGAACATACCAATACATACTTTGACCAATGAGGTTAAAATGATAGTCAATGTAATGTTATGAGTCTTTCAAATGTAATTCTTTTTCATCCTCAAAATGTTCGTGTTTTAAAGTCATTTAAAGTTTTTGGCTGAAAACTCAAATACCTGGTTTTGTGTTAATAAATCCAGTTGCCAATTTCATAGTGTCATGTTTCAGTAATTTCAGCTACAACTACAAATTTCCAAATAGAGTAGTAAAAAAATAGCAGGGAAAAAAATTCAATGTTTGTAGAGCAGAGGAAATTTTCTGCTGGGCTCTAGAGCCAGGGAATCCTATAGCTGGTGTAGTTCTGCCTTATGGTATCAGCAGAATCTGAGTAATTGAGTCATTCACCTGTACCCTGAAGATGCGATCAGCACTGTCCAAGAGGGTCCCCTCTCTGGGGGCTACCATAGCATCCAGAAGGCAGCCCTTCAGCCATTTCATAAATGGGAGGAGGCAAATTACTTTCCTTTAGAGATGCCCAGCACATGGCTTGGCATTCATGTTATCCCTTAAATGGGAGAATTTAAACCAAATTAAACAGTAGTTGTTAACTTGCATGTTCTCTAATAGGCATGACACCATTTGGTGCTTAGTTGTGGTATAGCATCAAACAGCTCCCTTCAAGTGCAGATCTGAGGCACAGCTCAAAGAATAATTACACTTGCCTGCAAAAAGCCTGGGACTGGCTGACAGAACAAATAGTATTAGCAAGGGTGGAGACTGCCAGAATCAATAATGATTCTATGTATGTGCCACTTCTGCCTGTGAAGGCCTGCCAGCTTGTAAGTGCTGAACAATTGAGTGACCTTGGACAAGCCCTTCCCAATAATGACACAACATTTGTTTTAATATGAAAATGACAAGAAGGAAAAGATCACAGCATATCTTTCTTTCATGCAATCCCTCATCTCCAAAATGGATGCATCTCATGTGAGTTTAATAATTTGTTTCATATGCAAAGCCTCTTTCTCTGGTATTAAGAACATCTTCATTTCAAAGCTTAGAAAAGTTAAAGCAGTTTGAAAGCTGGAGTGAAAGAAGAAAGTTCTTATACCTGGCAGTAGCTGTCACCTGCTTAGAGATAATAAAAATATCCTCTGAAATTTAAAACTGTACTTTATCTCAGCATAGGTACCTACAAACTTTTTTTATTCAAATCCATATTTTGTATTGAGACAAATCAGTTAATAGGGCTAAATTGCTTCCTTGATTAAAGAAAAAGTATAAAATATTGGCAAAAATACTTGTGGCAAAAATATGAATGAGAGCTAATCTTTTTTGCACAGTTCTGGAAGGCTTCTTTTACTCTTCAGAGTAGAAGACCTGCAAACAGTGTTTGCATAAAGCCTTTCTAAGCAGAAGAACAAAGTGTCCAGGACTGACAAAAATGTGTGAAGCTAGCTTCAAAATATAAGCTGCTCCTCAAATCCAGAGGGAGTGCTAGGAGGCAACAGAACATATATATAACAAGCTACTCAGAGCCCATAAGCTCTCATTCTCAGCATTTCTTGAAAACCATGACAAATAGCACAGCTTTAATATAAGTTTTTAAAATCTCATTCATCTTTTCCTCATAAATGTTCAATTTATCTTTTCAGCATTGCTCCTTTGTTTCCTAGTCAACACAAGAAAGCATTTCTTCAGATAGAGTCTGTGGGACACTGGAGTATCCCACATGTTCTCTATAAAAGGAGAAAGACTGGCTGAAGCCAGTCTTTCTCCTTTTATAACACTATTTCTTTGGAACACCTTTATTTTTAACTAGAAAAAAATGGTAGTTTCCAGCCCATGATCCACCAAAGTCCAGTATTTGTCACTGTCACAGAATGAGAGATAATGCCGTCTTGAATAGGAAATCATGGAGTTTAATGTGACAATCCAGGGCAGCCTTGGTTGCAGTGACCATGAGATGTTTGAATTCGAGATCCTTAGGACAGTGAGAGGAGCATGCAGCAAGCTCACTGCCCTGGACTTCAACAGAGAAGTCTTTGACCTCTTCAGGAACCTCCTCAGTAAAGTTCCATGGGATATAGCCCTAGAGGGCAGGGTGCCCAAGACTGACGGTTGATATTCAAGGATCACCTGCTGCAAGCTCAGGAGTGTTGCATCCCAACTAGAAGGAAGTGCTGCAGGAGGGCCAGACCTCCTTGGATGGATAAGTTGCTGCTGAGGAAAATTCGAAGGAAAAAAGAGGCTTATAAAATGTGGAAGCAAGGACAGGCAGCCTGGGAAGAATACAGGAATGTTATCTGGGAATCTAGGGACCAGGTTAGGAAAGCTAAAGCCCACTTAGAATTAAACTTGACTAGGGATGTGAAAGATAACAGGAAGGGATTCTATAGGTACCTAGTGAATAAAAGACAGGCTAGGAACAATGTGGGTCCCCTCCTGAAGCTATCAGGAGAACTGGCTACCCTGGATTTGGAGAAGGCTGAGGTTCTTAATGACTTCTTTGCCTCAGGTTTCACTGGCAAATGCTCTGACAACACCACCCAAGTCCTGGAAGGCAGACACAGGGACTGTGAGAATGAAGACCTTGGGCCCGCTGTAGGAGAGGGTCTGGTTCGAGAACACCTTAGGATCCTGAACGTACAGAAGTCCATGGGACCTGATGAATTCCATCCGCGGGTCCTGAAGGAGCTGCAAATGAAGTTGCTAAGCCACTGTCCATCATATTGGAAAAATCGTGGCAGTCAGGAGAAGTTCCTGATGACTGGAAAAAGGGAACTACAATCCCCATTTTCAAGAAGGGGAGAATGGATGAGCTGGGGAATTACAGACCAGTCATCCTCACCTCTGTGCCTGGCAAAATCTTGGAGCAGATTCTCCTGGAAGGCATGGTGAGGCACATGAAGAACAAAAAGGTGGTTGGTGACAGCCAGCATGGCTTCACTAAGGGGGAAATCCTGCCTGATCAATCTGGTGGTCCTCTATGATGGAGCTACGGAACTGATGGACAGGGGTAGAGCAGTTGATGTCATCTACCTGGACTTGTGCAAAGCGTTT